>JAULBM010003476.1:0-11935 GCA_032357055.1 Geukensia granosissima | reverse complement strand
ATTATTGTGTCCAACAAAATACTGTGTCCACACTTACCCAAAGGATCTTTTGTTCCCTTTCACATTTCAATGTGCTGGGGTCATATCATGCTGCGCTTGCGAAGCACCTAAGTTAAAGGTCTGTTGACTATGGTACAGTTTTCATGCTTAGGCTTTTACCTCAGCAGCTTCATGCCTTCATGTTATAATTCTACAGAAGTTGACCTGCTAATTTATTATGCTACAATTGGTTTATTTGTTTATAGGGCACTTTGTCTGTCATTGACCCTAATTATCATGTCAGCATTTTATTTGTAACAGTCCAAATTCGTTGGTCATAAAGTCAATTTGAACGTGAGATACTTCTGTGTCCACACTTTTGCCAAGAAACTGCATGTAACCATGTTTATTTGAATTTTACAGTACAAGCTGTTCCGGTAGTCCCACAACCAAGCGTTGAGTCATTACAAGCAGAAATTGAACGCTTGAAAAAAGAAAATGAACAAATTGAAACTCTCAAGGAACAAATTGAAGGTAAATTTGAATAAATCTGGTATAAATGGCTTATTTAAAATCTATTTAAAATTATTTCATAATGTTTTATATGTATTATGGAAGTTTAACTGTAATAGTTTGACATAACTCCATATAATGTCAAAACAGTAATTGATATAATTTAAAATGAATACAACAATCAGATTATTGTAACTTACATACCACACCTATTAATTCATCATGTCCTTTCTGTCAAATGTATACACAGCAAAACTATAAAATATACTTCAGGGAATTCTTCATGTAGGCAACAGCAAACTATTGTTGTTTTAGGATTGTCATAAATAAGGACCATGTGAGCCATTACCATCACTTACTGTCGGGGCAGTTCACTTCAGAAATCGGCTTTTTCCATTTAATCATATTTCAAAATGTTTAAGATTGACCCATGCTTAATAAAAATATCAGACTTACTTAGTTGTTGATAAATTATCAATAGTTGTGCAATTTTATCAACGGTTTCTTCAAATATGGGTAAGTTGCATTGTCTATGGGATTTTGCATGAAGAAGGGAGATAACCCACTTTGGCTGGTTTTCTTTAATAGGCTGTTAATAGCCCCTTTCATATCACAAGTTCAAATTTTTGGTTCTTTTATGATCAGATAAATATAATTAACAGTTTAACACCATATATATGGTAATAAAATCATTATTTAGGAAATTTGATTTTTAACGCACCAAAAATTTACTATAGAAATTTCCCCATTCAAACAACTTTTTCATCAATAGTAGAAAAATCTGTTAGGGAATAAGAAAATATTTTGCAGTAAAAATGATGACATACCTAGATACATTTTCAGTTAACAGTATGCCATTTACATCCCATTTTAAAATCTTCAAAATTGTTAAATGGCGATTTCCAAAGTGAAAGTGAGCTGCGCTGACAGTAGAATCTCTAGCAAACCAAATTTGGCAGAATCATAATAGCACAAATAAATTGCAGATCACAAAACTGTGTCATCGCATCAGAACACAAGAAATATACACTAACATTTAAAGGATAGACTATTAAATATATTCAAAAGCGATGTTTAACTACATCCCTTGCATAGGAACAGAAATATGGACATTACCTATTTAAACTACTGTTTTTCCTATGTGTACTCCACATTCTAAGTTAATGCGCGCCCCCTTCTGATGCCAGGGAAACCCAGGAAAAGCTTGTTTAGCATGTAAAATGCTAGAAAGAAAATGGTAAAAATAGTTTGTTGTACGATTAGCATAATTCCAAGATTTCCCAATAAACAAAGTTTGCATTATCATACATCTGGTTAAATTTTATTTGAGGGCTACAAACATGCTGAAATTTAGTTAATTATAAAATATTTACAATGTTTTGTCAGTGATGTATATAGCCTTTCCAAATATACGTCCCTGGTTTTGTCAACTGAGCCTAAAGTTTAAAACTTCATTATTATTACACAAATTTAAGTTATGAAATTGTGTAAAACATTTTTGAGTTTGGAACACTTTAATCAGTTATAACTATATACAATTCATAATCTGCAAATTTTGATTTGCAACTAAAATATATCCATGCCAGGTTCATCCATTGATGATCGGGATCAATTACTAGGTTTTAAAGGTTACTTTTTACTTGTGGAAATCCAGCTCATGTGTAAAAGTCTGAAACAAAATATAACTTGTTTTTCAGTTTGGGTGGATCAATTTAACTTTAACAGAATTCTCACGATTTTAATAAATAAATAACATGAATTGAATGAAAGAACAACAACACTTACCAACTACACATATTAGAGATACCTAGACAAACACTTAAACACATAAACAAAAGAAACCCATGAACTTAGTTGTGGCAGCTGAGAACATTTAGACAGATTGTAAAAGTCTGAAAATTACATTTTGGGCATGCTAGGTAAAATGTGGAAAATATTTGTTCTGTTGTATATCAGGCTCCCACAATAACAAAGGAAAAAAGCAGGAAAATGTTTGTGACATACATAGCAGAAATTGGTATCTCCTCAGGATAAGTAAACAAATTTTATGATAATAATGACAGCAGACAGTAGAACCTTTATACATTTAATCCTTTTTTCTGGTGTCGAGCAATATAATGTGTCATGGTACCTAAGCAACAAGAAAAAACAGTTACTTTATAAATGGATATGCTGGAAACAGAAAAATAAAATAAAGTGAGAATTAATTACCAAAACTTAAATAAAATTAATCTATTTATACCAATAACTACATGTATAAATGATCAAATTAAAAATATTGTGGTGCCAAAACTAACAGTTATTTTGACACAGATAAAACACAAGACTTTTTCTTTGAACAGGAACTTTTTCTACATAAAGGTTATAGAGAATTGTTGATCTGGATTTCAAAATAGACTTACTGGTAACAAAATTATGCAAGATCTTTTCCCGTTATCTGATAAGTTTTTATGTTTCTGATTTTTTCAGTCTTAAAGAATGATAAAAAAGATATGAAAGCCTACATTGATAAGTTGGTAGTTAAGGTTCTAA
This sequence comes from Geukensia granosissima, assembly GCA_032357055.1. Lineage (NCBI taxonomy): Eukaryota > Metazoa > Mollusca > Bivalvia > Mytilida > Mytilidae > Geukensia > Geukensia granosissima. The sequence continues at coordinate 8,911 of JAULBM010003476.1, read as the reverse complement.
CACATTGTCCAGAAGCCTTGGCAACTGATGATGACATGGAATTCAAGTCAAAGTTTGGCTGAACACAATAATTCAGTATATCTATTGATGTGTACAATTATACTTGAATTTAAAAATGGTAATTTAAACAAAAAATAAAGATTAGGTAAATACCGGTAAGACTCATACACAATGTCAAGTGTTTGTGGTGTGCGATTTTCGAGCTTGATTAAATATGTGTGTGCATTTGATCAAAAGAAGGGAATCCCATGGTTAACAGTTCGTGGTTTACACTATGCAATAATGTTTCACATACTATTGCCTGCCTCTGTATTTTTCTTCAGAGATTTAACATTGAGGGTTGACCATCTTCGTTGTTATTGGGACTGTAGTTAGACCTGTTAGTTAGTTATTTAAAAAATTGTGCACATTTCTTTCATTTGGACCCTTTCTCCCTATTCATATAATGTGATTTACTTTTATATTCCATTTAGGGGTGCCTCAAAGCAATTTTGCATGTAATTTTATCTTAGTTTAATTACTTAATTATTACAGAGCATTGAAAATGGGAACTTCCAGTCTCAGGTCACTAGAAAAGAGCCACTTCAATTAAACAGATGGCTAATTTTAAAAAGTAAAATCTCCAAAGAATAAAAAACTTGTTGAAACAGCTTAAAATACATCATTATTATTAAAATGTATCCTTGCAACTTGCTTGCAACTTTTTCAATCTACATGATAAACACTAATAGGAATATGGAAGACCAATATTTTTTTCATAAACTTTTTACTTGTGTCAACAAACTCTGACATAGTGTATAATTGAGTCATATAAGGGTATATAACTTGAATTGTTCAAGAACCCAAGATTGTTGAGATGGCAAAATTTAAAGGTACTTGATAGGGATATATCCAAGTAATGTGTCATTAAGGTACTGTCTTGTAAGATCTTGGACGTGTTGTCCCTAATGTGTGTGTGTGTGTGTGAGAGAGAGTGTGTGTGTGGTACATTGTTTACAAACAGTAAGATCTGTGATATTGTTATATATTGTTAGCATTTTGTATACGTTGAACTACAATTTATATGCACTGCAAAACCACGTTTAGTTTTACATTTTGATTGTGAAATTAGTCTTTCACAAAGTGCAATGTGTCCATTAGATTGTGGTTTGTTATCAATATGCAGAAAATGTTCGTGATGTTATTGTTTGCACCATTTAGTCTACATCAAACCTTGACAGAAACTAAGGTGATAAATTGGGTATAATGTTCATATTTTTTCATCATGTTGCCTTGTTTATTGTCAGTAAAAGTAACACTTTTCTAAACCAGCATTTCATTGAACTGGACATTTAGTGTTACCACTGTATTATAAAAGGAGTATTCTACTTGTTGAATTTGTAAGAATAATACATGCAATGTTATATGAAATGAAAATTTTATATCAATTTTAACATTTATTTAAGTCAGGGATAAAATAAAATTTACAAATTATTATTTTGAACATACCATTTGCTTGTTTTTAGGTGTTCAAATTTATCCTTATAATGTTACATTTAAAAAATTTTGATAAAGCAGTACAAAGCCTATAAGATATATTTTTTCACAAAGCTTGAAAAATTCTAATCGCTTGTGCATCTGGTTGCAATTTTTAGCACACCATGTGAGCTTTTGTCATCACGTTGCATCAATGGGCATTGTCAGTATCTCGTTCGTCATTGTCCTTTGTCTTTTTACATTTTCATCTTCTCTGAATTCACTAAGCAGGTGGTCCTTTACCAGATTTGTGATTTTGGTGCAGATCAGAAATTCAACATGGCCACCAGGGCCAATAATGTGTTATGATCAATCCAAATTTAAAAATCTGCTTGTCAGAAACCACAAAAAGGATGGAATTTTTATTTTGCAGAAATGGTTTTTAGATGCTCCTGTACCTAATGTATGATTTGTTAGCTCATTGAAAATTTTAAATGCATCTGTGACACAACCTCCTTTAACATAGGACCTTATGGGAATTTCATATCTTTATTTCTTAAAAACACTAAACAGATTTCAACCAATCTTGGCAGAAATGTTAAGCTGGTGATTATTTACCAAATATATGTTTTTTGAGTGCCCACCAGAAATTTAACATGGCAGCCAGGACCAATTACGTGTTCTGATAGGTCAGAATTTTAAAAGTCATCTCTTCAGAAACCTCAAAGTTAATTGAATTGTTACTTTGATTAATCATGTTAAAGAAATGATTGTCAGATGATTAATTTGTGAATTTATGCCAATTATAGGTTCATCATGGGTGCTATGATTCTTTAACTTAATTTAGAAGGAATAGATGCTAAATGGTACAAAGTTTGTTTATAAAAAAGTAACCTTTTGCCAGGTGAGCGATTACAGGCCCTGTGGTATCTCTGGTTAATGTGCCTCATCATCTTTATACTTAAGAAGTTGCAAATGAAATGTAACCTTTAGTTAAAAGTATTTTGTTAATTAATTCTACATAAATACGGTTGTTTCGAATCCTTTCTATTTCGTCAACATTTTTGAATTTTTGTCTCCCAGACCATGTAACTTTGCTGGAATGTATGCATCACACTTCCGATTCTATGCCTGGCAACTATAATCCAGACTTTATTTTATTTGATATGTGATGTATACATGGTCCTCAACTTACAATTAAAAATATGTTAGCTGAATGCTTTTCTTCGTTCTTGAATTTCTAAAGGTGTTTTTTGATGTTTTACACACAAATCTGACATAACTGACACAAGCACGGGAAGCTGTCTGCCTAACATTTCGTCATAATGACACGAAAAAGGCGGAACGGGTCGACCGAATAGAAATGATTCGAAACAAGTGTATTTCCTTGTGCTTTTTTGCTAAATTAGATATGTTTGTCAATGTTGACCAACATGTTTCAAATACTTTATGTAGATCTTTATATAAATTTAAAAACGTGATAGTATATGTTGGTGTTCATATTGACTGAAAAGGGGTCTAAACTTTGCACTTTTCTTCAATTTAAGGCAAATATTACGTATAAGTAACCTATTTTGATGTCGATTTCAGTAAAACCTACCGTAATATGTTGTTTGATAACTGTACATCATGCTGTGCCATATTTCAGATCAATCAAATTATTTTTATTTTATTTGGTCAGAACAGGTGCTTATTGTACCCTGTTCTATACAGATATTGAATGAATTTAAGGGGTTAGAAAACAAGTAAGATGATCAAATAAATTCCTCTGCATAAGCTTTAAAGTGAATTAAGTTATTTTTCCTGTTCATCATAGCTGCTGCTCTAATCCTGCACAAGGGGAGATAATTTAAAGAAATATTTGTTATCGTTAAAGTACAAATATCTTGTCATACATGGTTTTTATGGTTTCATTTTATTTTTTGTGTAAAACAATTGATTATATTCTTGTTATTGATTGAATGTATGGTTATGGGTCCAATATTTTTCCTGTGTTGTGCTAGGAGAATACACAATGTGCTTGTGCTTGTATTGCTATATTTTGTACATCCACTATTTGTTATAATATCATACAAATTATTTTTGTAAAAAATATTATAATTACATATCATAATCTTTTTATTCTTTTACTCCATATATACATGTAAAATAATCGGATGTTTGAAGGGTTTGTTGTGTTTTGATAGAAGCATTTATCAATTAAGGTATGAGATCTGAAAATAGGATTTCTAGTGATTTTGTAGATCTGAAATTAATTTGAAATTTGTTGTATATTTTGACTTGTTGAATTTAAATATTTGTGATTAAGATCTGATTGTTCATTAAATTGTTTATTTATACATTTGAAATGCTGTTATTATTTTTCTTGTGTATGTAGGTATGTCTTGTTTATTATAAAGTTTATTGTGTTCAGTTTTTATGAGGATGCATTCAATGCCATTTCATCATAATGGAAGTCTTACACTTTAAAAGTAAATGATATTTAATACCATACCATATAATTTATCTGAAAAAAAGAAACATGTTTTATAAAATAATGTGATAATTTCTACAAAGAATGCTGTTTTAAGAAGTTAGACAAGGATTAAATCTTACAATCAGTGATATGCTTAAGAATGTACAAGATTTAAAAGCTTTCAGTTGAAACAGAATAAAAAAGATCTGTTTTACTTAAAAGTTATCAATTTACATATGATAATAAGTTGATACAAATGTACATGGGATTTTTCATTTGTTTTATTCCTTTGCCATCCTCTTGTCTGCCCTCTGATAAAATGTTTTTTGTCTGCGTCTTTTTATTTTGGTATCTTTGATTTTTATTTTTTTTTTGCGGGGGGGGGGGGGGGGGGGGGGGGTACGTGCCCTTAAATCTATGTCTACCCCCTCCATCTTGCTACTGTTGTCAGGTATAACAGTACTGGTTGTTTGAGCTTCTATCTCAAATATTTCTAAACAAAATGATAATATTTTTTCTTAAGAAAATGCAGTATTTTACGACATAATCAGATATCCAAATAAAAAAACAAGAGGTGATGTCTATCTGCTTAATTTAGAATAATAAGTTTTCAGTTTCCTTTAAGCTCAAACAGAGTAAATTTCTGTAACCCACACATACAATTCTCTTGTTGGTATGATGTGCAGTTATAATGGTATAGGGTTCTTGATCAGTTCACTGAAGCATGGTTGTTTCTTGGTGATCTTTTCATTAGGTTGTGCTGTCCAGTATTATCAGCTACTTTTGTGACCTTTTTTAATTAACTTCAATCATTCATATAATAACAGTAAGTACATAATGCCAACATTAATGTAAAGAAAGATTGAGTCATAACATGAAGTAATATAGTAGGTGATAAAATAGTGAATACCTCAAGATTTTAACTTTCTGCAGCTTTATGATCACATGTGATCACCTTACCATTTACTGCTTTCATTCTTCATAGATTGGACCACCTAGACCCAAATCAAAATTCTTACGATTTACAAACTAAATGCTGTCAAATCAAAAGTAAAAGCTGGAATTGTTAAAGGATTCATAGAACAATAATATCTGGACAAATTTCTTAGACATTTTTATTTATATTTTATCATTATAAATTAAGATAATAATAATAATATATCAGAATATGTGCCAATCTGTGGGGGAAAACATGTAGTTTAATTTACATTTATCGGCAACCTGTTTATTAAATGGTTCTTCAAATATTTATTGTTTAATACACTGTAAACCCAAATATATCATAATAAATATAAATTTCTATTTAATGAGTTGTACCTGATTATTTAAGGAGAAGTAATAAATCTTACTTGTGCAGAAACCCATTTCTTGGTTTTAATGTAATAAATAACATCACAGTTGCATTCAAAACCATATTTTTAATCAAATACTTCTTTTAATACCCAACCATAACCAAAAATACACTAAGTAAATATTGAACAGAGATGGGAGTATAAAGTCTGAACTGCTTTATTTCTATAATTGTTGATAAATTCTAAATTTAAATAATTCTCTCATTCTCTCTTCTATTTATAAAAAGCATATCTTTATTTTGTCAACCTATCATAAAGCTTGAATAAACTATTTACTTACTTATACTATCTATCAGGAAGAAAATACTTCAATCAGACATTACACCGTGCATTTTTATTCAAGTAAATTTCATACATGCAGATTCTTTGTTCTGTTGAATGGCATATATTTACAAACCTAAAATTGTTTTAACATTATAATAACATGCATTTGTTGTGAATCATAAGCACTTTGTTAATATATAATTAATATAATTTTTGTCATTTTTAGAATATTGAAATCTTTATAACATGGTTATTTATAAAGTTAAACTAAATATTAAGTCATAGGACCCTACACAGATGCAGGACGCGTAATAAAAAATAAACTAAATATACTACATACACTAACAAGGTAATGAACTACAAAAATGGCTGAACACGACAGGGGAGTGTTTTTTGGAATCATGCTTTAAAATGCAAGGGGATACAAATACATGGTTTACTTCTCCAAAAGCTGTTCAACCCTTTGGGAAATTTACTTCAAACTACTTAGCCAATGCAACAAAACTTGCTGGAATTATACATGGTCTTCTACCAAAATTTTGTACAAAATCCCTGCCCACCAACCAAGATGAGTGCCACAGCAGAACTTAGTTAACATAGGAACCTATTGTGTTCGGCATTCCCTCTCCTGCTACCAAGATGACTGCCGTTACTTAAAGTTCTTCTCTGTAACAACTGAATTAAGATGATGGTGTGATTATTTTTCTCTACTTAAAGAACTGCAATACAAATACTTTGATTATCAATTCTGCTTAACTTATTGCGGAATGACAATAACTCCAAATCATCTGTTATTATCGTATTATACAAATTAAAGTATTGGTACTGGAGGAGGTTGCATTTCTTTGACTCAACAATGTTATACTGTATACAGAATATTTGTTGTGTTTTCAGTGAAATCTATCTTGAGAAACCATTCAAAACTGCCATCCACAATTTTTACCAGAACATTTTCCAGTATTTCATGTGTTCTTTTGCCAGAAACTAATTTCAGAACAGACCTAATGAGAAATTACCCTTTTTGTTTTAGATGTGATTTTGTTGAAGATTGTTATTTGAACAGAATGTGTTGATCATGTTAAATAAATATTTTACCTGTGAGGTTGATGACATAAAGATGTATATCTTACATATTGATAAACCTCATTATATTAAACATTTCACTGAATAGTTTATTTTATCTTTACTATTGCCATTGCAGTCTGACTAGCTCACATGGCTTAAAAGCCGGTGTGAGCTTTTGTCATAATTTGGCCTCTATCATCTGATTTTGATGGTTTTTTTCCAAACGATTCCTGAAAAAATACAACAAAGGGAACTATTTGTAACATTTAACCAATTTTATATAAAAGAACACAATTTTGCACGAGTCAAGAAATTATGTTAATCAGATTTTGATGTGGTTGGTGTCATTTGATTCGTTTCAAAAGGAGCAACACTTTCTCTTTCTCTGATCATCTCCATCTCTGTTTCCGAGCTAAAAATGGACCAAATTCGGTGAAAACTCAGTATTGCAAGACATAGAAAATTCCATTTTAATCCGAATTTGATTGGTATTTAGCAAATTATCCCTTATGAAATTTAGCAAAAATAATACCAAGACTTTTGTAGCTTTTACTTATGGGTTAAAAAGGGCAATTCTGTAAGAGATGAGAAATTTTTGTTTTTCATCAAATTTTGATGAGTTAAGTTTTTCAGTTTGATTTGTCTCAACCAAAGTGTTCATTTGTGTGCCAACAGATTTTTCTTATCTCTTATTATTTTCAAGATAAAAATGGTCATTTTTTGGAAAAATTCAATTTTACAAGGTATGGAAAAGTGTTATAATTTCATCTGATTTTGATAGGTTTTTTCAAATTATTCTTTATGGAGTGTCAAAATGATTACTGATCAGGTTACATTTCTGTGTCCAGCACAAATATGGTGTAAAGCAAAATACTGTGTCCACACTTGCCCAAATATTCATTTGTCACACTATCACATAATGTGCTGTGGTTGTATCATGCAGCGCCAGCGTAATATATCAGTGTACTAAGAAATTTTAAGTTTTTCAATGGTTTAACATTTAACATCCTGGGCTGAGATTACTGCACACATGTTTCTGATTGGTCTTATGTGCTAGTTTGACATCATTGGCATTAGCTTTCACCTTATAAACATTATAATATGATGTGAAAATACAGGCTCTTGAAATTCTCTGTTTCATAATTTAAATCCTGGTAAAGAAAATGTAAAGTCTTAAAGCCCAGGAGTAATCATTATGCAAGATTATGTTCAAACAAGATCAACGTGTGCAATAATTTTGTTTTTTTCCTAGTTATCGACATAGGAGATATGGAATGATTGTCTGAGATGGTATTTATTTCATACATCGACAAGTAAACCTAAGACCTTAAACAAAGGACAAAACATCTCCTGTGTAAGGCAAACTGTTAATGGCCCCAAAATAAAAAAAAATTAACCTAAGACCTAAAACAAGGGACTAAACATCTCCTCTGTAAGGCAAACTGTTAATGGCCCCAAAATAATATGTAATGACATTTAAATGCAACAAAAATAGGAAAAATTAACTTCACAACAAAAAACGACTTCCACGGAACTTTGGACAGGCACGTGAATTATGTGTGGGGTTTAACATGTTTGTGGCCACTCAACCCACTCCCTAATTAGGGACGATGGTGTTATAAAAAATACCTAAAAATAGCATTGCATAAGAAACAAAACTTGACGTCGATATACACCGTATGCAGAATGGAATCTACACGTGAAGTTTAAGTTCTCTAAAAATATTGAGATTACATCCATGAATATTTGCGTAGACTTCCGCCTTTTCTTGTTTTGATGTTGTTTGGTCTCTTATATAAATCCAAATAAAAAGTCAATTAACTGTGTTGACGCAGAGTTCAGATGAATTATGAATTTTTGTAATGTAAAATATACATTAATGTACGTTCATGAACTGATTCTCTCACTTTTTACCAATTCTGGAAAAAATCTTTTGAAGGAATTTGTACAAATCATATAAAATGCAATGTAAAAAAAGTTTCGGTAACTTTTGCATATTTCGAATTTTTTATACTTGTTCATAGTTTTTCTCCACTCCTCTGGAAAATTGAGAAATTTTGTCGTTTTCCATTATTACTTGTTTTGCTCACAGAATTTGTGAATTTTGTTAAATGAAAACTATTTTGATAGTTTTTATATCAACTGGCATGTATTTATTCGTATTATCAGTAAAAATAAGCTTGGCGGTACCAGAAATGCAACAACTTATGTCAGAGTTTGTTGGAACGGGTAAAAACGTTATGGAAGAAAAACTGTCTGTCGTATTCTTATAAAATAGTGTTAATTTTGTAGATTGAAAAAAGTGCAAGTAAGTTGCAAT
>JAULBM010003465.1:0-11935 GCA_032357055.1 Geukensia granosissima | reverse complement strand
GCAAATAAAATAGCCACTTTTATCCAGGTGAGCGATCACAGGCTCTCAAGAGCCTCTAGTCTTATATTTTGACACTTGAGAAAGATGCTTAAATTTCTTCAAGATCTATGTTTTGGGGTCATAAAAAACAAAGCTAATTTTAAATGAAGTTGTAAAAACTTCATATAATGTAATGTAAATTTAATTAGTTAAAGGCTGAGTTACCACATCAACAATTCATTAAAAAATGTAATTGAATTCTTGTAATTCTTTTACTTTAACAAAACTTATAGTTAATGGGAATTTTAGTTTCAGATATGTCTGTCATCATGGTCACAGAAGAGAGGATTCATTGATGTAAAAACTTTTTCAGGTGCTGTCATCCAATCAGATTGCAAGAAAATATCTGCTACTATCATCCAATCAAATTGCAAGAAAATATCTGTTGCTGTCATCCAATCAGATTGTTAGAAAATGGCATGAATTTGATAATATGAAAAACTTTCATTTTCATTCTTACTTTGCAGAAGGATTAATTAATCCCTGTTCAAACAGTACCTGTCATCATCTCTGTGTACTAGACTGGACTGGTCCCAAACCTAAAGCCACATGTTTGTGTTCTGCTGGTTACAAAAAGGACAACAGTGGAAAATGTACAGGTATGTAGAGAACAATAGAAAATTGTAACACCATAGCAGAAAGCATACAATTTACACTGAAAAGTACCTGAACAATAATATTATTAAATTAAGAACTAGTAAGGCCTCTCTTAAAATTATGTTTGTTTGCTGTTTCCGACTGTACTCTCAGAGTGTAGGGTTGGCAGGTAGGAAAACAGTGATGAAGGTTTGCAGAAAAAATAATAAATGTACACCAAAAAACATAAATTTGATATTCGATCTAATCACAAAACGATACCGGCAGTAACCGGAATATCCAGATCAAATAAAAAAATTATTTTAAAAATAGGCACAATAAAATTTTGACAGTCTGGCCGATTTTTCAGGGTCGGTCGGTAAATAGCAAATAAAACAATATTTTATTTTAGGCCTATAAAAGAGGTATTGCCGAGTAAATGCTTACAGCTTACTGAAAGCAGACTCAGTATCACATGATCAAATATTTTTGTCCATTTAATATGGTGAAAAGTGAGAGACTCCATTTCTCTAATAGTTACACGCTTTTCATACCATTCGACCAGTTTTAAAAAAGTGATTATCAACCTGCGTGGCGTGATTATCAACGCCACTTGCATTTAGCTGACTCTGATTGAAGTCATCACTTTTCAGTTAGGATTTTTGACAATATTTTAGCTTAAAACAGCAAATTTAATCCATAGAAGAATTTAGAGAAACAAAATCTTATATTGTTAAACATTGATTATCATATTTCTTCATTCTTGATAGTTAAACCTTCAAATTTCTCCCAAAACTCACAACTGATGTTGAACTATCTCAATTGGAGAAATATGATTATCAATATCTAACAATGTAAGATTCCCTATTTAACACACCGATAGTACTTGTCACTTCAATAACTAGTTATTTCTTCTCTTTTTAGTCCCATTACCAGATTGTCATGAGAGCCATGATCCTAAGTGTATTGTATGTAAGTATCATGTTCAAGTAGTATTATATGAATAACCTGATATACAGAAATTTTTTTAGAGAAGATTCCTGTTAATTGAATAACATTCTTAATAGAAATTAGTTATGAAATAATTAACATTGTGCTACCCAATTTGGCGAAAACTTGTGGTTTTGACAATGTGGTATCATTATTAGCAAGGGTAATGACCAGATTTTTTATGGATACAAAGCTTTGACCTTTTTGAATAATTAAAGTGTAAAAATAGAAATGTTCTGTTTTCTCTTTCAATGCAAATGGTTTGTGCAAATATGACTTAAATAAGGTGGGGAAAATGGCTCAGATTGACAGTTTTTGCCATCCTGAAGCCTATTTATGATGTCATAGTGACATCACCACTAATTGAATACTTAAATTTTTTGCCAGTTTTGTATTAATTTGACATACTAAAATATTTAAAAATTACAATAGAATCCTGCTTATGCAAGACACTTTTTACAACTAGAATTTTAGGGTCAAAGATGACCTCTTTTGAACATACCCCATTATATATGTTGTGGTGGAGTTTACTTTGTGGGTATACCAATAATCAAGATCGTTTTTAAAAAAAAATTCTACTTTAAAGCTAAAATTCTGTGAATTGAATGCTGTTTTTTTAGCTGAGAAATGTCCAAATGAACAAGTTAGATGTCCTGAAGGAATCTGTATCCCACGCAGCTGGTGGTGTGATGGTCAGGGCGACTGTGACAGCAATGGGGACGAGGCTTATTGTGGTAATTAGTCCGACATGATAGATGTATAGTAGGATTTGGTTATACTGTATTGCAGGAATTTGAAATTTTTACCGTATTTGCAACCAAGATTTGTACATTCGTGAAAATTGATACTAGAAATGATTTTAAAACAATGTAAAGTAAAATGACCAATTTACTTAATTGCTGAATTAAAACTTGCCAATATTTTGTATCCCATATTAAGTTAAAAATTGCTTAATTTTTGGACTAGCCAAAATTATATTTTCAGGGGCAGGGGGGTAGTGATTGAAACAAGGACAAGGTTTATAGTGATAAACTTAGGTAAACAACATAAAACTATTAAGAAATGAAAAGTTATGGACCAATTAAGGTAGTAGACCTGGGTTAAGGGAGATAACTTTTGAAATCAGAAATATGTTTTTGATATTCTGTTACATGAAGAGCTCTTTAAGCATTCAACTGAAACAGATCAAAATTAATCTGTGTTATTAAGATGCTTTCATTGGATTTATAAAAATGGTTAACACAAACGTATTTAAGATTTATAAGAGTTATGTCCCTTTACATAGGTCTACTCCCTTAAGGCATAAAATTTGTATCAATAAAACCTGAATGTACTGTAAATTCAGAAATTATTGCGTTCATTTATTATTGCGATTTTGAAAACTTGCTCCAAAATGCGAGCTAAATTATTGCAATTTTAAGAAATATAGCTTACAGATATATAAATGTGAGTTCTTATTTTTGCTATTATTGCTCAGTCGCATTATTCACAATAATAAAAAGATCACATTAATTTCTGGAAAGAAAGGTGAAATGTTTAATATCATATACTAATACTCTATTTGGGAAAAGGTCACATTAAGTCAAATGGCTCTAAAATTACTACTACTTGCTAGGTTAAAAATCTGAGGATTGAAATGAAAGAAAAAAATTTAATCCAATTTTAAAATATTATCAACCTTCTATGTCACATTTTTTCTGGCGGCTAATTGAAATTTAGTACAGTGAAGAATAGAATTCAACTTTTTATGCAAAATTTGTAATTGAACTCCCTTATAGTGAAAATGTTTCAAAGTATTGACATTGAAAAGAGTGAAGTTAAATGCCTTCATTCTTTATGCATATTGAACAATACACATTTATTTCTCTTGCAGAAGTGAAATATGAAGATTTGTTCACTCAAAGGAGGTCATGTTTCCTGAGGGCTTGCCTTCTGCAAGGGAAATTAATTATTAATTCCACTTTGTCTAATTTCTGACAAAAGAAAGTGGAAATTTTCATATTTCTCTTAACAAAGATTATACCATCAATGAACCTTTTGTACCAGTTGCGAAACGTTTGATAATGACGTCAGAGGGGAATGTGATAATTTTACACGGTATTGAGAGGGAGGCACAATATTTTGTTCAATGTCAGGTGATACTCTCTCAACCAATCAGATAACGTCATTGTATCTTCAATAATATAACAGTAGAGTAATATGTCATATTTCACCAATGAACAATGACTGTATTATCAGGTGGAACTTTTATTTCAGAAGAGACAGTTTGTAGTGTATTACAATACAAATGTAAAGATGGACATTGTATTGACCAGGCTTTTGTATGTGACCAGTCCAGAGACTGCCCAGACAACTCTGATGAGGTAAGATACATATATATTAGCAGATGGGTCACACGTAGTTGGCCATGGATTTTTTCATCTACTCTGTCACACATGATTGGTTTTGGAGTTATTCATAAAAACTTTAAGATTTTAGCCTCAATGAGCTCTATTTAAAAGGACACTTGTGTTTGTTGGTCACTTTTCTCAAAGGTGACCTCTTAATACAAGTTTGAACGGGATTTAATTTGCAAGTTACATACTTTTCTGGATGGATGTCCCAGTGTGTGTCACCTGATGGCAGAGTTTGAGTGCCATGGTAACAGTAGTAAATGTTAATATTTTTTTCAGGATGGATGTCCCAGTGTGTGTCACCCAAAGGCGGAGTTTGAGTGTCATGGTAACAGTAGTAAACGTTTATATTTTTTTCAGGATGGATGTCCCAGTGTGTGTCACCCAAAGGCAGAGTTTGAGTGCCATGGTAACAGTAGTAAATGTTTATAAATTTTTCAGGATGGATGTCCCAGTGTGTGTCCCCCGATGGCAGAGTTTGAGTGCCATGGTAACAGTAGTAAATGTTTATATATTTTTCAGGATGGATGTCCCAGTGTGTGTCACCCAAAGGCGGAGTTTGAGTGCCATGGTAACAGTAGTAAATGTCTTCCTATAGGATTTCGTTGTGATGGGGAGAATGATTGTGACGATGGATCAGATGAAGCAAACTGCACTAGTAAATATGAATATTTTCTAAATCAATCTCCACAGCAAAGTCATCTGACTTCCAGTGTCATTCGAAGACTCTGCCACGGGTTTTGGTGAGATTCCTGTAATGGCGGATAAACCACGCTTATAAATGTCATTTAACAGTTCAGGAGCAAATGACTTTGCCTCGGCAGGGAAACCCTAGCTCATTTCCCCATAAAGGGGCAAAGTTTAACTCATGCAGATCACCCGTGGCAGAGTTTATGTGAGTGCAGTCTACAGAACGGATATGAGCTATGCTTGGAGATTTTCTCCAAATGTTATGCCATTTTTATATGTCATTTGACCTTTTTTGAAAAAGGCTTTAAACTGAATGTTTAATAACATTGTTTGTAAATAAGATTATCAATGGCTAACAGTGCAAGATTCTCTTGATATAAATTCATTAAACTATAATTTCAATAATGTAACAATGCTGCATTTGTATTGGGCAGTAAGTAACATGACAATGGAAATGTTTACACATCAATAAACCCATTTTGATGATGTCTTAAAATTTTTAAATTAATAAAACTTCAAAAAAGTTCCTCTTTTGGAATTACATTGCACTATCATTTTCAATTACTTGACTAATTAACTGGAATTATATTAAGTTTACAGAATTTATTGATGTGTAAACTAAGCCTTTCACTCACGAACTTTTATAATATCCTTTGGACTTTATTCAGTTTGTGAGTGAGGCGGCTGAGTTAAGACATAAGTTATTCTAATGAATGAAAATACCATACGAAGATCGTCAATTTTTTGTCCTATATATTTGCTAGCCTTATTTTTATCTTCTTTATTGATTTTTTTTTAAGATCCTGTTGTAATTCCAAACTTGTGTCATCCTGAGTCAGAGTTCCATTGTATGGATGGCGAGTGTATACCTCTTTCGTATCGTTGTGATGGTGACGCTGATTGTGGAGATGAATCTGATGAGAAGAATTGCTCTCGTAAGTGTGGAAATAGACAATAGATGGCGTTTATCACAGGTTTAATACAGTCAAAATTGGGCTGTCTGAGAAAAACATACCTATGGCATTTTTTAGCCCCCAAGGTGATAAAAAATTGAACCACAGGGCCCTTTTTAATACAGCAGGAATTCTTTCAAGTCCATTCCCAAGAATTTTTTGTTTCAGTGGTTTGAATAGCCTGGAATGAATAAATCTAGTTTTCTTCCCCTACTTTAAATGGCTCCTGATAGCATAGTGCCATTGTAGTAAAGAAATTTCTTGACTTCTGTCTTGCAAAACCTTGGAGTGTGCGTGGTGTGCTTAAGCAGTCAACAACGCTACCAAATATGGAAATATTTCCAATTTTGCATATACTTATAAAATTAAAAGTTTAGAAAGTTCCTATTTTAATTTTTAGACAAATTCTTACTATCGTTTAAATTCATTTGGCAATTTTTCAAAATTTGCAGAAATGTTGAATTCTATTGTTTAGGGTAAGAAAATTTCATTTGGTTGCTGGAAAAAATCTGAGCATGGAAAAGTGTTGAGACTTTGGGAATGAGAAAATTGAAGAGATTTTGGGAATGTATTCAAATCTTCAGTATCTTTTATTTCTGTGCTCAGATTTTCCCCAGACAAATATGATGAATTTTAAGGCTATATGACCTTTCATGACCCCATTCCATATATGGTAGTAATTCTGACTGTTAAAGGATTAAAATCAAAATTAAAGTGAACGGGCCTATTAATACACAATCTCCGAAACAGAGAGTATAGTACTTCCTTCGTCAGGCACATACATCTCTGCCATACATGTTCCGACATTTATTGCCTGGATTGTGACGTCAAAATAGTTTTGACGTCAGGAAATTATTGCGTCACAAGCAGATATGACCGCCATGAGAGGAAGCTCACAAAATGGCGTCTCACGTATGGCAGAGTCGACTACTGGAGGTTTTACTGGAAGCTAGGAGACTCTGTTTCGGAGATTGTAAAATCAACATATCACCATTACAAGTACGAGACGTCATAATTGCGGCGGCAAAGTCAACGTCAAAAGTTCCCAAAGTTTGAAGTAGCTTTTCAACATGTAAATACTGAATTAAAATGTAGCTATGCGTCGAGAAATAGTTTCTATATCGGGTATAATGAACTTGTTATTTCCATCACTACCGGTCTACTATAATATATGTGCATTGGTCAATGTAGGTGTAACGAAATGCGCTTACATAAGCGATTGAATAGGCACTTTAATGATGTAAAGGAAATTATGATGTTAAACCAGCCTGATAATTCCAAGGGCGGCTGTGGTATAGAAATAGACCGTTTTTTGTCTCCGCCTGTAGGTAGAAATCTTGCAAAATTGGCCCGTTCGGAATATTTCATACATTTATATACGACTTCTTTACTGAATAGGAAGATACAGGGCAACAGCTACGAAAAGGTATATAATTCAACATGTATAAAACATTTACAGACAAAAATTAACACATTTCTCCTTATGATGGCCTTTCCCGTGTAACATTTTATGCCCGAAAATCGAGTGTTTTACAATAAACAACAGCAATATTTTGAAACTTGGAAGAAATGTTTCAGTGTGCCAGTTTATAACAGTTACTTCAAATCTCAGAATCCTGAGATAGAGACGGAGACGAACACAAAACTGAAACGAGTTTTTATCACATTTTGCATATTACAAAAAGGTTAAAACAGTATATTATGCAAAAAAAACGTAAATCTTATTAAAAGACTTGAAAAGGCCTTTGTTCAATTACTAGAATTGCTAGCAAGAAATATTTTTGCACATATTGCAGTTTTCAATTTTTTGTTTATTTTTGGCTATTTATTATTTTAAATTAAATAATGATATAAAACCCTGATATATTACAGAAAGCTTTCGTTGAGATCAATCCATTGAAAAGATCTATCGCAATCGGATGATAAATAAACAAATTATCATAACCTGCAAAATTCTTGTCCAAACCAAAACTAATTTTACATTTGCAGATAATGTTTAGACAGTTTAAAATCAATTTCATTTCTGTTGTTTCCATTTTGTGAGAAAAAATATTTGCGGCAGTTCCCCAAATTGTAAATGTCTATATTAATTTAATCATTTCTATTCAAATTTTATTTTCAGAGGAACAGTATCCTAGACTGAAGGTTATGGCATTTTACCTTATACGGCTACACTTTATAAGATGGCTCCTTAACAGAGTAATGAATTTGATTTATTAATGTAAGTTTCAATTTAAACGATACTATTTTTTAACGATTTTACGTTGACTTTAAACGACAATAATGAAGCTGTTTAATTGCATATTTATTCAAGCTTGTATTAAATGTATTAAATGATTTAAAGATTTTTATCGTTAATTTGTCGTTAATTTGCACCGATTTCCTTTGATCTGCACTGACTAATTATTCCTTTTCATTTCTACAGGAAAAAAATCAAAAAAAAATCGGCTTGTTGTGAAGGATGTTGTCTACCATTTACGTCATTTTTTCTTGAAGGAAATAAATCCGACGTCATTCATTAGCTGGTTCTCGACTGACTTATATTAGTTGTTTATAGACAGCCGGTTAGATCCTATGTAAAATATAATATGATTCGAGCATTAAATTACGCGTAACGTCGAATCTAGATAAAATCTCACGGGTAAAATTCTACCGTTTTTGAGAGAAGCATAATAAAACCGGATAACCCATAGAACCGAATGACGTCTTGTTGTCATACGTTAATAAAATACAATGTAGAACCTGTGTTATATGACGTAAATTGTGGAATACTCAGCACGAAAATATTTTTATTTAAAATTACCGATAAAAAGAATAAAGGATATTTTGTAACTTGTACTATTGGCTCGTTAAATATTTTCGGTGTTAAAGTCAGTAAAAGAAAGAAAATGTCCTATATTCTATATATGTGTCCGTTTTCTTATTATTGCATTCTTTTTCCAACAAGGCCCCTATACATACCATATGTTGATCATATGAAAATCCTACAGCTATCCATCTATTTCCTGGTAGAAGAACCTTTGATTTCAGCTCCATATCGATCACATCCCCATGGTCTACCCACGATACAATAAAACTACAACTGTGTTGGTCACAGTCATGAAAACAGCCTTTTGTTATGTTACACTCTTCATCAATAGGCAATTTGTTCTGCAAATAGTATAAATTATTTGAAAAAAGAGATACAAGAAGATAAATAGATAGTAGTTTAAGGGCAACGCAAGTTCAAATATAAAAAGGTTCTTGATTTTACCATATGAAATTTCGTCTCCTGATTAAAAAAATACAAGTTAAATCGTTTGAAATCTCCATATACGACAAATTTTCCTTTCATAAGATCAAATTTAAAAGATATGTCTCTTGCATGGTGCTTTAGAAAAAAAATAACCAGCGTTTGGTGTAGGAGCTTTTTGATTTTCGATATTTAAAGATTTATTTGAAACACTCAGAAATACAGATGTGTAGCATGAGGTCATATAAATGCAACATGCTTACATGACAATTGAGAAAATACTGTTTAATAACAGACTTTTAATCATTCAAAACTTATTCTTATATAATTTTTATCGTTTCGAAAAAAACAAGGCATATTAGACTATTTCAACAAGAATGTAACATTTTCTTTATAAAATACTAACTTTTGGGAGATGGATGTGTTTTGTTCAAAATAATATAGATCGTCTAAAACATCACGACGATTTTTAAACTAAACATGTGTAATTGCTATATCTGTAATTGTGCAAAGTTTGGTTCTTATTTTTTGCGATCTAATTTAAATTCGACAAAATTTTATCAAATGAAGTAATTTCTTGGTATTTTCATACTAATTTTTCAACCCAAAATGAGAACACACCCGTGACAACAGCTCACCAGTTTGGCTGAACTACACAGATTTGAAAGGGAAAAAGATATTATAGAATATTCAAGTTACCTCCAGCACTGTACTCGTAAAACTCGAATGGATCAAGGTTGCAGAGCCCGCTGATTAAACAGGGAATCAACCCAGTCCGTCCCATTCACCAGGAAAAGAAATGCTTGCCAGTGGAAACAGAAAAAACGTCAAAGCCATTGTAGAGAAGAAAGATACCAAAAGTTCGACTTGCGACAAAAAGACACAAGCTACGTTACAAGTAAATGACAGCTGTAGCAATACATCACTGACCAAGAGACTAATGAGGGCATAACAACACAAGACTGACTTTAACCGAGAGGGATATCTCTCACGCCTACCTACATGGACGAGGAAGTCAAATAATAAAAACCATGGATACGATTTGTGACAGTAAAGAGTCCTATATCTCCATTCAATTCTTTCATAGAGTTGTATGAAACATAAGTGGACTTTTGGAAAGCGTCCTCCTTACGCCAGTAAACCATCAAAGACAGGTTAGAAGCAATATTAAAGCAAGAAGAAAGTCTAAACAGCTATCAGTCCGCAATATCCATAAAGATGGTATGACGCCAATACCCATACCGTACAGTACCTAAGAACTATATCTGGGGACTCATGAAAACGTCCAGCTTCTCATTGTTAGCCCTGCATTCCAATGGTATCAGAAGCCATTATAATGCTAGTACAATAATGCTATTTTAAATATTTGACATCCATTATTAGGTCAATGTTTGGGATGGTTGCAGGAAAAGAATAAATATACATTTTTATTCTTCATGTATATTCAGAATACACAGTACTGGTGGAGCTCGAGTAAAATTATGGAAAGAAGGTTCATATTTCACATATTTATGACATATGGAATCAGAGATTTTCTTAAAATTTTGTATTGTTCCAGAAAACACAACATTGCACGATCTTTTAACTGTTTAAGGAAATTTTGTCAGAAAATGAGAATATCATTGTAAACTAAATATATATAAGGTTTTGTGATGCGTGAGAGATTAAATCTCTTAAATAAAAAATGCGTAATGCACTCTAGAGTTGACGGAAATTGAACAAAAATCCGCGATATGATCATAAATGTATGTAGATTTATTTACTCACAGCTGGCAAAACATTTATCTCTGTCGTGGATCTTAATGTTCTCCGGGTTGTAATATCAGATATTGTGGTACTATTAGTTGTGGTACTGGTAACAGGAGCATGTACAGTGCTGGTTTTAACTGGTGCTGTGGTCGGGGCTGTAGAACTGGATGTAGATGGTGGAGCATAAGTTAAAGTTGTCGAAGGTATAGTCGTAGAAAATGTTGTGATAGTACTTGTTGTGGTTGAGGTTGGAGTTGTCGTAGCTTTTGTTGATGTTGATGTTGATGTTGTCATGTTGGCTTGATGGAGACAGGATCGTTCCACAGTGTGAAATAATGTATTCAGAACTTCTTGTGAAATTGGTATGTTAGTTAGCTGATCATATACAACAGGGGAAGTTAAACTTGTCCAAAATGTGTTCATATCTTGAACAATCGAAATTCTGTGAAAAAAGAAATTATTTTATAAATAAAATGAGTACATATTGTTATCTATTTGTACTCAATCTTTCAAAACAATGTTGTTCACAGCAGATCAGCAGCAAGCTTTTAGCAAATAAATAAAAATTGTTTGATGAATTTTTTTCTGTATTCAAACTTTCCTTTATTTTGCTCTGCCGTATTTTTTTCGCAATAACTGAGATTTTGCAGAGAATATCTGTATTAAAAAATTGTTTGAAATAAGCTTCCAAAAAAAAGATTCCACAGTATTCGTATTCTTTTTCAGAAACTTAGCTGATTTTTTTAGAATGATCAGTTGTCAGACTGAATATATATTCTTAGAATGACAAGCGGTATATTTCCTGTGAATTCAAATGAGATTGGTCAGGCAACAGAATTCGAACAATTTGACATGTGTTTGGGACTTAATAAGTACAATGTAAAATACAGCAGATATTGTAGTGGCTGTTTTGTAAGAACACTTTCAAGATTATCTTTATTATACAAGAGATACCTCATCAATGTTTCGGTAAAATCACTTGAAAAGATTCATAAATTTCAAAGAAATGCACTGAAATACAACATTGTTGTCAGATCCTTACAACTTGGTTTCATTGGCACTAATGTTGACAAACTAATTGCGACTCTTAATGAATATCTATCTGGCATTTCATACAATTTAGTTTGATCATCACGATTTTAACAATATATGATTAAATCTTTATTATAGTAATAAAGGCTGTTTGGAAGGAAATTATTGATGTGTAAACTTGGCCGAATGACTCACAAACTAAATAAAGGACTTTATGTTAAGTTTGTGAGTGAAAGGCCAAGTTTACACATCAATAATTTTCGTAAAAACAGCCTTTATTA
>JAULBM010003444.1:0-11937 GCA_032357055.1 Geukensia granosissima | reverse complement strand
TCAGAATGATAAAAAATTATATTGCTAAATAAATATGCACAGAAGTCGAATTTTCCTTTGGTCGGCTCTACCAACCAAGTTTAGTAAGTGCAGATGTTATTTCAGAATGATAAAAAATTATATTGCTAAATAAATATGCACAGAAGTCGAATTTTCCTTTGGTCGGCTCTACCAACCACGTTTAGTAAGTGCAAATGTTATTTCACAATGATAAAGAATTATATTGCTAAATTAATATGCACAGAAGTCGAATTTTCCTTTGGTCGGCTCTACCAACCAAGTTTAGTAAGTGCAGATGTTATTTCACAATGATAAAAAATTATATTGCTAAGTAAATATGCACAGAAGTCGAATTTTCCTTTGGTCGGCACTACCAACCAAGTTTAGTAAGTGCAGATGTTATTTCAGAATGATGAAAAATTATATTGCTAAATAAATATGCACAGAAGTCGAATTTTCCTTTGGTCGGCTCTACCAATCTACATTATTGTATAGCAACGTAATATTCCACTCAGTGCAATATTTTTCCGAAAAGGCGACATTATTGATGTTGAAAATAAGTGTTTTTATTATTTTAACAGATTTGCCATACAATAAAAGGGTTATTGCACAAATATTGATGAATATTATCGCTCGTAGAATATTAATAGCACTCGCAAGCTCGTGTTATATAATGGTCTACACGGGACAATATTCACCAATATTCGTGCAATAACACCAAAATATGAGAGGGGACACCTCCCAGCCCCTTTTTACCCTTTTAAATTTTTTTCATGATTTTTTTCTCAACTCTCACTCCTTTATCGTACCATTTCTTCTCCCAACTCCCACCCCATCTCCCTTTTAAGCTGTTCGACCCGCTTAACCTCTGCATATGAGATTAATTAAAATCTATCCTTTAATCAGACAAAACTACCCTAATGTATGCAACTAACATCAAATCCAGTTAAGAATACCTTGAAATTACCTTGTAAAAGAAATATGATTTACAGAATGCGAGGAAATTAGAAGATAACTGTATTGTATTTTAAGCTTTGAGGACGTAAATCGTGGATTTTACTGTCGCAAATTGAGTTTACTTGGCGACGCGTAGCGGAGCCAATTAAACGGATATTTGCGACAGTAAAATCAAGATTTACGTCCGAAAAGCTTAAAATACGATACAGTTATCTCCATTCTAATGCAGTTGTAATTTAAAACCTTTGATTTATGTTTAAAAACAGTGAAAAAAGAAATTCAGCGAAACGTTTTGGACGTTTTCCACTGATAAACGTCATAGAAACAACAAAACGTCACTTGAACGCTTCCATTTTGAAATGTGAACTACGGACGTTTAAAAGTTTGTGTACGCTTCAAATTTGGATAAAATTGTTCTTAAGTGAGTTTTTTCGTTAGACATATAAAAGATTTTGTGTATTTTATTGGATTTGACAAGCAAAAATGTTTGGTTCCAACATGGCGGCAATGTGGCGACTTTTTCTATAGGTACATCTTAGTTACGACAAATAAATTGTGAATTTTACATAGAAAGCAAGCCAATCAAACAAGGTGTTACAAAAATATTGCATTAGAATTTGACATTTCAACTTTGTAACAGGCAAAAAACATTAATATATTACTCAGCGTAAAAAAATTCATTCAATAAAAGTAGATTTACTGTTTTTTCTCTGAATAAGAAAAAACCTCCAGTATAGTGATACACGAAGTTTTTATTTAAACATGAAGTAAAAATAATCAAACTACGTATTTTCCACAACGTAACATTTTGTTACGTATTTGACGTTGATTTGGAAATTCCCCAGAATTTATTTTTCTTAGAACACGTTTTACGTATATATTATGGTATAATTAATTTGAAAAACAATAACGTAAATAATGACCACTTTTTTAAGCGTGAGGTTATTTCTTGTGAAACTTATAACGCACGAGTTTAATGTAGAAGTGTTAATGTCAACCGATACGAACAAAAGTCATATCATTAATTTTTAAAATTTTAAATGAAACATTACATTTGACTTAGATTTTCGGTAAGTTGGAAGAGATAATCATGCTATTTAAATTTTTGGATATTTCTCTGCTTTGAAAAATGTTTGTCTGATAAGTTAAAATGTTAAATTTATATTCTGCGCGAAGAATTCAAAATTCAAAATGTTTCTATTTACCCGTCTTAAAACTATGAACAAAAATTGTTACGTTGCGGACAGGTTAGTGCAGAAAATCATTTTTACTTTTACAGAACTATTTGCAATCGAAAATTGTACCTTACTCTTTTAGAGTCTGTTATTTGTCATGGCAAAAATGGGGTAAAAAAACATCTAACAGTCGGCATCAAATTGCACTGCTATAGTTTTATAACATAAGCAGTATATAGATATTATTAACATGCTGTTTTACCTTCAAGACGGGATAAAAATACGTTTTGTTTCTTTTCTTAATATGTCTTCAACCCCTCGAAGAAGATATATATTCCATTGAAATAACGTATATATGAAATGAAATTTTTCGGTGTTTTGTAACAGTTTGGTATAGTTTTGTATAATGAAAATATCATACCGTTTAGTTAGTCCAAATTTCCAGATAAAGGTATGATGGTCAGACCATTACGACAGAAGGTATAACAACGACGTCCACCTATTATATATAAGATCCTTATCTCTAACTCTTAAACTAGTTAACCTACAAATTTAATGTCAACAAGGGTGGCTCAATAAACCTGTTTCGTTGCAATAACATTTCCAATTTTTTAAGTTAAGAAGTAAGCAAAAAATATTGTCGTTGGCTTTGTCCGTCCGTCTCCGCCACATCCACTTATAACTGAAACTCTTTATATTTTTTAGTTTGAGGTTTTAATCAGTTATACAATGGTTGCATATGAAATGTTGATGCACAACTAGCTTTAAGCGTTTTGATTTTGGTCCAGTGGCCCAAACAATGGCCCACATGGTACAAGTACATATCTCAGCCATGTGTACAACATTGAATTTAGGGTTTGAATGGCTGCACATAACGATAATTATCTTATCAGCAAGGTGAGATTTAAAAAGATAAAAAACTTGCACGGGTAAATGTATTTTCAAACAAAGTGAAAATATAAAAAGAAAATCCACCTTTCATTTGTTGATTATTTTTTCCTAAAATGGGCTTGGTTCAGTTTTTTACAATTTTCCACAAGCCAATATGATTGACTGGGCTTCGCTTCAGTTTTTTTTTTACAGTTTTCACGAGCCAATATGATTGACCGGAGACATATACGGGACCAATATGATTGACCGGAGACATATACGGGACCAATATGATTGACCAGAGACATATACGGGACCAATATGAAAACAATCACATTTAATAACAATATTGTAGTTTTTAAACAATTTTAGCATTCGACAAAGAAAAAACTGCAGATTACAGATTGAGGTAGAATCATCGTTTTCTTAATTAGTTATCTTTGTTTTAGAATTATATGACACGATTGACAAAAGGATTAAGGGTATTTGTTGTATTGTTCAAATAACATGTTGACATGAACAATTTACTGAAATGTGTTTTAGGTAATATTTCAGGTTAGGTTGTTGACTTATAGAATCAGTCCTATTTAAACAGGAAAGTCATCTACGAAAGTGTCTTCAATGGTTATCCATCATTCAAACACAAAATAACAAAGATCATGTACTAAAAGTTCAAGTGTCTTATATGTTTAACGCTAATCTGTTTGCGATATAATCAGCATAGTATTTAGTAGATTTTGAGTTTTTAACGAACATGTGCTGTTATCTGGAGCGCTCGTTTTTAGTTTGAAACAAGGAATTTTTCATAAACAACTATTACAACATTGATAAAAAGGGAAATTTTTGTTCAACATCACAGCACAAAATATGTGGACCTATCGGGTTGTTCTATTTTATGTTTTTTGTTTCTATAGTGAATTAAAACTCATTGGAACAACAAAAATGGTATGGATGGCACCATATTATCTAAAACAAGGTTCAAGTCTGATTGTCAACGCGTCTACGTCACTTCCGGCTCTGTCTCTGGCATTAAAAAGAATTTACGATCAAGGGATTCTTCCGAATAATTCTATCAGGTGGGTATAAATCTGCAGTTAAAACAATGACTATATAAGTTAAATACCAAAACAAATTAATTTCAAAATGAACTCTCAGTTTTTGGCAATTCCAATTTATGCAAATCCGAAAAGTTTACTATAAAAATACACTAGTATTGTTGCGTTTATACCAATTTTTTCGTCTTCGCACGGAAACACAAATAGACAGGGTGCTTCTTTATATTAATAAGGTATCGCATCACCTACCTTTAGATAAAAATGAAAATCACATGGGAATATGCTATTTCAGATGGGAATTTTTCCTTCCCTATGGTTATTGTTATATTCAGAAGAGAAATTTCATTACTCATTAGAAATTCGAGTTTCCAATAGTAAAATTCATATTTCCTTGGAAAAATACTTTAAAATGGGATTTTTTACTTAACCATAGGAAAATTAAAATTCTCATGAAGAAGTGACAATTTCCATTTGACAACTTTAGATTTAACGGGTTTCTGTTTTCCCGTTTTAATTCCAATTCCAGTGGAATTAATCCTTAGTATATTCATAAGAGACTTTCAGATTGTTGTTTCCCATAATAAAAGGACAATTTGGTATGCCATTAAACATACTTAAATTTTTAAGTGAGATTTTAAGATTTGCAAATCATTTGAATAAGTCTCTTAAAACCAGAGCTATACAGAGCCTGTAATCGCTCACTTAGCAAAAGGTTACTTTTTCTAAAATGTGTTCATATATTATAACCATAATTGTAACTTTTATGCTAAACTTGTTGAATGGTGAACATCCGATCGGCAAATAATTACCAGATTTAGTTTAGGACTTTGCAAAGTAAAAAATTAATCCACTTTGGGGTTTTTGACAAGAAGATTTTTGCTATTTGGACCAAAAAGAATATATAATTAGCCCTGACAGCCATGTATAATTTCTAATAGGCATCAAAATAAAAAAAAACCTCCCCTACATTTGTGAAAATTTTATTTGATATCTGTTCGGATTTTTCAAAAACAAAAATGAAAATGTGAAATTCCCATAGTGTCCAATGTTAAACTGCTTCGCGAGATGGGGTCATTCTTTAATTTATTTTCTAATTAATTACAAGACCATCTAACAATCTTTTATGTTAAGTAACAATTCAATGCACTTTGTGGTTTCTGGTAAGAAGATTTTTAAAGGACCAGTCAGAAAATATTATTGCCCTGGGATGTTGAATTTCCGATACCTGAGGAAGAACCACGTGCCTTACATTTCTGCCAGGTTTGGTTGAAAACTGTTCTGTGGTTTCAGAGAAGAAGATGAAAATGCATGTGAAAAGTTAATAGACGATTCATACGACGACGAATGGCGTAGAAGCTCACATGGTATTTAAGGCCTGGCGAGCTAAAGAGTCGAAAGTTTCAAAGAGTGAACAAGTAAAACCGTATGTCGAGTACAACACTATTATTATAATTATCAAGTTAAAAAACTCAAAATTATCAAACAGATTACCAAGTAAAACCGTATGTCGAATACAACACTCTATAATTATAATTATCAAGTTAAAAAACACAAAATTATCAAACATTTTACCATACATAATATAGACTGAGAATCATAGTCGGATACTTCGGATGGGTGAGCATTCTATTTTCCTTAAATAGTGTCTCGGTCCTATCAGATATTAAATGAAGTGCCATGCCAGACGATTCCAGTTAATTGCGTTGATGAAATTAAGTTGTCATTCAAAACTTGTCTTGTGAAATGAATGGTAAGCCACATAGCACATATTATATATGTTTTTTAACCGCCATGGTGTTGTAATGGTAATCATCTCGAGTGAGAAAGGTCATGGTCGGGTCAAACCAAATTCATTAAAATTGTTATTTGCTTCTTCTCCGCTCATCACGCAACATTAAGGAGTAAGAGCAAAGAATGTTCGACCTAGAGTTAGAATATTGTTTCTGGCTAAAGTGACATGTTTTCCTGCAGACTGTTCCTTTCGTGAGTTAGCTCGTTAAAAATCCTGCTCAGCGTGTCGGTCTGTTACAAAGAAGGATTTTTTTGATTATCGTCATTCAATTATATGTTGTCGTCCTAAATAATGCATAAATCATTTGCCGCTGGAAATTCCGGAACATTTCATTCTATCAATATATAAGTTATAACTGGGCGCAACTGCTCTGGGACTTATTTACGTCCAATTGGTCGATCCTGCTAGAAGTGTCTGCTTGTTCACGTATAATCTATCCAAACAATGTTTCAGGATTGACATGATTATTATATAACTTATGCCCCTTGACCGAAGAACCGTTAGAAATTATGTAATTTATTAAAAGTAAGGTTTAACCAGAATAATTAGCGTGATTTGTATAACATGACCTCATCCCTCGGTTTTACCGTTTATTTATATGAAAAATAAAGAAAATGATGCAGGAAAATTTACATCAAATAGTTAATAAAATTATCAATGTTGAATAAATATGGAGAATTTATTAATGCTATATATACATTTTTAAGGAGTAACCTATCATCAGTATCATTAGAACCGAAACGTAGAAAGTCCGAGATCAATGTTAAAAATTTTTTAAAAATGCAGCAATTTCTGTTAAACATTGTTATATTAATTTCATGTCAGACAAGTCTGACAACTGAGCTAGTGAATACCACTGGGGACATGATCCACCGGCAAAGGCATCGACTTAGTGGTTTCAAAATACAGAATTGTTGAATAAATATGGAGAATGTTGGTATGCTATATGTACCTTTTGTGGAGTAACCTTTCATCAGTAGTATTAGAAACAAAACGTAGGAATTCCAAGATCCAAACATAGCAAAAGAAGCACTCAAATCGAAATGGGAAGCCAGTATTAAACGGTTAAGTGTAACAGCTATGAGAGTATAACCTGTTAAGGATTTTTAAAATTGGATTCCTACAAGGTTCTTAATTATCAAATTACAAATATTCTTGCACGATTTTCACTTCTCGCGACCAGTTTGCACATGCTCACAAAATTCAACTGTAGATGACAGTTTTTTATCGTTTTTAACTTAGCAACTTATGTTTACGTGTTAAAAAAGTTCATTTTTTATTTCTGATTAAGGAAAATTTCTAGATTTGACTTGTTTTTTGGCCCCAAAATTTAACAATACTTCAGCCAGGAATTTTCACTTTTTACAAAGTTAAATGTCATTTTCGATTGATTCAGTCGTTTGTTGCCAAGACATATTTGCAACAAGCCGTTTAGGCAGATCAATCTTAGAATAATTGTGTAACTTCTGATAAATATCCTAAAATTTTCCCATTTTACATTGTTTTTGTCCTTGAAACACTTGCCACACCTGTTGTTAACCTTTTAATATATTATTTAAAAACGTTGTGAATTTTTCTTAATTACATTATATACATGTAAAAAAAAATACAAAATGTGGCCGATATAATAATAAACAATAAATTGATTTCAATATTTATCACGTATAATACGTATTTATGACGTCATTAATTTGTGCATGTGTACCTGGATTCTTGCAAAGGGAGACATCTATTATTCTTATGATAATTAAGAATATTACTTGATCATTATTTAAAAACTCCTGGATTTGTTGAGCTAAAAAATGCGTGATGCCGGACCAACAGACGTTGATTTATTAAATATAAGTTCAATATTTATTAGTGCTTGTTTTACACTATTTAAACAGAATGATGGTCAAAATTGGTTACAAACTGCATTATTGACATACTTAGGGAATAGGTCAATAACCCATTGTGTCACTTTCATCACGTTTGATCAATCAACCAACATAAACATATTTTATTGAATTCAGAAGCAAGATTTTACTTTACAATTTCTACTTCAAAAACGATAACGATATTACATATGGCACTGGTATAACGACAATGCTTTCAATGTTTGTATTCGATATTCTGTAAGCTGTATTGCTTTTGAAATAAAGTATTATTATAAAGCACGAATATTATAAAAACATTTAAAGTTGTTTGTTTAAGCAAGTTTTATTTTATACATTCTCGATAGTTAAACCTTTATCGGATTTGGGAAGTTATACCTGCCGTCGGATTTGGGAAGTTATACCTGCCGTCGGATTTGGCTTCCTGTTTCGGTTTGTTGGATTTCTGTTGCTGTATTTGGATCTGGGATTACTTTGTTTTAGTTCTAATACTTCTAATGAGAGTTTACATTAGCATATCAAATTCATCGGTAATTTTGTATTTTAGAGCTCATCAAAAGAAGCAGTATTCTACCATGGTTTAATGTCAAAAGTAGAGAAAGCTAGATTAAAAAAAAATCATATAATTTTTTAGATGTACGGTTGTCTTTTTACATCTATCGGAGAATATATTTACTTTTTTATGTAATTTACAGCATTAACTACACCTGTTTGATTATTACATATATTTTATTGTACGCTACAGTGTAACTTATTTGGATTCTGGTTGTAACAGTAAACAGAGTTTAGGGATTCTCTCAGATTACCTGTCCAAGAACCAGGTAGACGTTATCATTGGCCCACCTTGCACTGTAGGTAAGTTAAGAGATCGCAAATTTAACTTTATTCTTTTTGCGAAATCATGTTTTTTATCAAACAGTTCGTATACTACCACTGGATCAATCATTTTGATTGTCGATTACGATGTTTACATATTCTCAGTCCATAGAGATTTTTTTATCTAGAAAGGTGAAACATTGTTTTTATGCTATTTGAATCGGTATTAAAATATTATGCTCTCTATAAGCTTACGATTCCTTCTTGTATAGTATTCATTTTTCCAAGGGCAAAACATTATTATCCCTACACACGCCATGCAAAAACACGCTCAGTATTTTGTGGGAGTTAAATAAATCTTGAGTTTTGTTCTTTCTGTGTCGAGTATTTGTTTGTATAAGAAATTAAACGTGTGCAATAAAAATCCAAGCAGTATTATCACGCATGTATAAAGACATCTTGGATGTTAAATAAGCATATTACATGTGGCACCCGATCTAAATTATTCCTGATGAGCACCAATTATGTAATTTTATTACGTGTCTATTTCAGCCATGATACCTGTTGCTGAGCTTGCCTCCTACAAAGATATACCAGTATTCAGCTGGTTAGCGAATGAAGAAAGTCTTGATGAAAAAACTAAGATGACTACATTGGTCCGTGTCATATATCCATTATCTCAACTAGGTGATTTATCTTTTTGAGCCTATTGTAAAAGAGTAAAGCCACTACACTACATTTTATAATAGTAACGAAGGACCCCTAGGGTTTTTATTTGTTATTGCTCTTTAAAGTGTTTTACAACACCAATGCTGGTTTTGACATAAAAGATAGTAACTCGTCAATCAGAGGTTACACCCCACCTGTTCACCATACTCGTAATGCACAGCTATGTACTACCGAGAAATATTGTTCAGAACTGTTTCTGAGATAAGTTATCATTTCCAAAAATGAGGGAGGGGTCGACCCTTGGAGAGACAATTTAAAGCATTTGAAAATCAAAGTAAATTATATGCATGACATGGCATAAAAAATTTTCATTACAAATTGTTAAAGACGAGGGTCGTTAAGGCCCATTTTTATCTAATATCTGTTATTTTATATTTATATATATATAATGTCAATAAAAAGAAAATCCAACAGAATTTTGAGTTTTATTAGTTCTACAATGGTCACATGGCATAAAGAAAATGCTTTAAATGTTAAAATAGCTAAGAAATAATTTAATTTGATGCATATTTGACACTATTTTGTCGATCTTAATAGATCGCACAAAAATATCACAACTTAACTTTGCACAATTAAATATCAATCAAGTACAAAATAAAATATCTTCATGATGTTTTAGTGCGATCATATCTGTTTTGAACAAAATACCTCCAAAATTGAGTATTTTACCGAAAATGTTATATTCTTGTTAAAATAGTCAAATCGAAATGACGAAAAATATACAAGAAAAAGTAATGAATTATTTAAAGACGATTATGAACAAGATTTTCACAAAACAACTAAAATATGGGGCTTAATGTACATACTCGACTTAATAAATATAAATAATCAAATAAAGCGGTTTCCGACATTGCCGAAACTTTATAAAATTTTCACGCATTCGACCCTTTCAAAGGAAACGATAAAAACTAACAATAGCTCAATTGAATAAATTGGTTTTTCTATTTAAATACATACTTACAAATATATATTTGTGACTACAATGTAGGTGGAATAGCATTATTGTTCTGTGCTGGATTAAACTGGCATCGTTTGATCATGATATCTACATCAGCAGAGGAAAGTATAGCATCCGCTAAATCCTTGGAGTCATCCATTGACTCGTATTCAATTCTGGGATTCAATATTGCTCATCATTATAGCGGAGTCAGCCGGAACATCTCGGAAGATGCCCTTGACGCAATGTTAAATGCCATAAAATATGAAGGCAGAAGTGAGTATTGAAATTCAGATGTATTTAGCTCAAATATTAAATTTTCGCTAAATTATCCCATTTTAAATATGCATGTCTTATGTCGCATTTTTTTTCTTGCCAAAAGTTTTCGATGTTGACCTGACCATAATATTTTAAATTGTTAAGGATACAGTTCCAATAACATTATTTGAAAAGGGATATCGAATCAATACAGAAAGACATCAACCCATTCCCCATTTATGTCTTTCAAAACCTATTATATATTACAACATACCCTGTATAACCTTCATTTATCTAGGTACGCTAGAGGCAAAAATGTGAAAGTCCAAATTAAAATTGCATTTGTTAATAAAATCAAAGGAACAAAAATTGCCAAAAAATAGTGATGAACGAAACTGGTCTTTAAACCGCGTTTTTAATGGGGTAAATCAAATAAGTATGAAGTTAAAGATCGAACTGAACAACGATGTACAATAATTTTGTACTTTGTAGTAATTGTACTGGTTGTGTCCGATTCGGAATTACGGAAGTATATGATCCACGCCGATAGACTTGGTATGTCGGGAGGTGATTACCAATTCTTCTTTTTTAAAACCACATTACCGTCTGCTTTCGACTTAAACCAACTAGAGAGCAGTCAGTACTGGGAATATGGAGACGGAGATGACGAAGCTGCTAGAAGGGGCTTTGAGAATGTTTTGTATGTAAGTTTATAACCACCAGAGTAAATAAATTTTAAATGCAACAGAAACAATGGTTACATAAAGGCTTTAATGTGCTGTTCAATATCTTTTCTTGCATTTTCTGTTCTCTGCTTTGTACATATTGTGGTAAAATGTTTTTGTATCTGATAATCACACTTAGCATTATTGTAGGTTATACTTGGTGACACACGTGAAATTAGCAGAGTATGGGTGACGGAAGCTTTATCTGCTGCCAATTATTTATTTGGAAATGACACCAATATGCCTAAACCTACCGAAGTAAGTGTTTCATATATAACCGCGGAAACATCGTCGATAGTAACGACGTCGACAGCGACAGGACACTTCAATGTTGTTTGTCTACTGAATTGGGAATAATGTTACTCCCTTCGGTATCTTTTTCTTTCAATGATATTGTTAAGACTGCATCCTTCGCATTTGTATCGCATTGTTGTTTGTACTGATGTCGTCCAGTATTTTTGGGACGTTTGATTGTGAACCCCTCGTAAGCATTATAAAACATTTCTAAGATAATCACAAGGCAAAAATAAATAAATAAATAAATAATAATAATAATAAAAACAGAATCCAATATCAATAGCCCCAAACAGACCTATAGTATCACATCAACAATCGAAACACAATCTAAAAATTGAGGTACATGACCCTTCAAGAATTTTGTCGTTGATCATTTACTCAAAATCAGACAAAAAATATACAGAAGAAGAAATTGTTCAAATGATTGAGTTCTTGGTTGATAATATATTTGT
>JAULBM010003433.1:0-11938 GCA_032357055.1 Geukensia granosissima | reverse complement strand
AAAACTGACCGCCGCGATATGACTGAAATATTG
The DNA here is from genome assembly GCA_032357055.1 of Geukensia granosissima. NCBI lineage: Eukaryota > Metazoa > Mollusca > Bivalvia > Mytilida > Mytilidae > Geukensia > Geukensia granosissima. The sequence continues at coordinate 11,905 of JAULBM010003433.1, read as the reverse complement.
TTGAAAGTGGCGTTAAACCCCAATCAAACAAACAAACAAACATATTTTTGCGTTTTAGATTTATATGTTTATATGTCAAGCCCGTCTTGTTTGTGTTTTCGAGAATGCCGTGTCTGTCGGCTTTCCCTTTTTGTCTGGCCCTTCGAATTTCTTTCGCTTCCTCCTTACAGTTGTAAGATTAATACAAATATATCCAAACACATAATTTGCAAAGCAAGGCGTCTGGGGCTTTCACCGAGGTTCGATTTATTAATGTCAATGATAAACTTATGGTTTATTTAAATGTAAATCCGGATTAATCGGATATCCATACGTTTTGAAACGTTTATGTTGGCGGTCTCATAGACAATCATACCAAGTCTCCTCTTTCTATATGATGAAAACCAGTAGTTTTGAGATACACTGTACAATAATACCTGTAATTGTCAGTAGTAAGAATAAATAAGCTCTGTTTAAGGTCTATAAATCTCATGATAATTCCACTCGAATATAGATTTTAAAAATGATGATTTGCTCCAAAAGAGTAAGCAGCTCCCAGTCGCACACACTGTGCGTCTTACACGTATTCAAATACTACGGCCTGTCGTCACAAATGGTATAAAAGAACAGTTACAAAAATATACCGTTTATTCTTACATTTTAGTCCGTTTCATATTTTTACTTGCACTGCACGTAATCCCTGTTTTCTAATATTTTGTCGAGAATAATCCTTGTGAATGATAATCCAGAAAAACGCTTGGTACGCAGTGAAATTCAGGCACTTAAATCGTTGTTTTTTTTCTTATTTTGTCAAAATTCTTTTATGATATAACTAAAATGCAAGGCACTATTTTTAATAACATGTTTCATGTCCCTCGGAAATCTTACGAACTAAATGCAACAACTTAACGAGAAATTATGCAGTGCACAATACAGAAAATATGTGCATTGTATCCTTCTGTCGTGTATTAGAATGGTTTGGATTCGAATGCTTCTTTTGCTATATTTGAATTTTGACTTTCTATGCTTCGGTTCTAATGCTTCTGATGAGAGGTTACTCCTTGAAATGTACATAAAGCAAACCGAAATTCTCCATATTTATTTAACATTGGTAATTCGGAGGGAATTGAAGATATCGGTTGTTATATGTGATAAGCATTCTTCATGTCGATCGATCAAGTCGTAAAGCCACAGAAAAAAATCCAAAGTAATTACTTTCCATCGGGTCTTGTCGTCTAAGTACTTTATGTCTTATCAGTAACTCGATATCAGTGAAATTCTGAAAGGAACCTCATGTCTTAGAGGTATCGTATCAAGTTAAAGATACATAGTATATACGTCAAAGCAGAAAGGGGCCTGGGTGGCCGAGTGGTCTGGGTAGTTGATTTAAACTTACCTGTTCATATCACTGTAACCTATCACCTATACGACGTGAGTTCTCGCCTGACTTTGTACCATATAAAAACGATCGAGTTGAGTTCCAACTCGCATCGTATGTGATAAGGTTTGTCAGTTACCTGCCCAAGGTCGGTGGTTCTCTCCGAATACTCCGGTTCCCCCACCAGTAAAACTGACCGACGCGATATGACTGAGATATTGTTGAAAGTGGCGCAAACCCACAAACAAATCTACTCAGACTAATGTCACAAAAGAAACAAGAATAACCTAAAGCTAACCCAAATTCCTATACATATACTCTTGCTCATACATATGGAATATTTTTTATTTTCGACCTAACATTAGAAATAGGTAGTATGGCTAGACCTTGCAGGATGATATTGGAGGATAGTTAAATAATAAAATTGGATGACATTCTGGCTCATAGTTTTTGCATGCAAGTCTCCAAAGTTGAATTTTTTTACTATGTTTCATATTTATGACCAAGTGTATATGTTTATAGGAAAATATGGGCTTTATGATATAACCCAGTTAATTAAGAAGAAATATATATAAGTCTAACAAAATCGATTCATTTATTTAAATGTTAGTTGTATTGTGTATTCTACAGAATATTGTTCGAGTTTTCACCAGGGGTGGATTTTTTTTAATTTAAATTTTCTTTCGTGAACAAAACGTACCTGTTAAATCGATACAAATAATTGATTGAAGTAATCCTCTAGTTTGTATTTCTTATCTTTATTTATAGTTTTTTGTTCTTTCTGTTTGACCGTGGTAAATATTTTACAAGTTTTTAATGAAAATTTTAACAGAAATTTTTAACGTTACAGAATTTGACCAACCGTGTACTGCAGTATATCAGGCCGTTATATTTTGCTCAGTGATTTCATTTGTTGCATGTGTGAAAAGTTATTAAACATTTATGGATGTGTATATCCGTTGAGAATTATCTGACTTTATCTATTGTGTAAAGGAAATGAAACAGAGCATTATTCATTACTATTTAATTTCGCCTATAGTTAAATTTTGTATATAGTTTAGAAATTCAGTCTGTCACACATGTGTCTCGATCATTGGTTGAAATATTTACAGAACATTTGTCCATCAAACCAAAGTAAATTATTTCTTTGAAGTGCCACGTGGATCACATTTCAAAAAAACTAACAACGGATCGAGGAATGATGCGTTGCGATAATTTGGTATCTTCGAAGGGGTAGATTAATGGGATTGTCATGAGTGCCGATGTAGAAATTTTTACAATGTTGTTGTGATATATTGATTAAACGGGTGTATATTTCTTTGTTCAACACTCCAACAGACAGTTATAATCTATATTTGATCTGGGTAAAATTGGATTGGTAGTTTATTGCACCTAAGAAACAAGCAAGAAACAAATATTCTTCAGATAAATGACATAATTACTTATGTGAAACAAACATTGCGACCTGTACTTGTAATAAACAATTTTATTTGAAAAGAGAGGAAAATCATTATATGCCAATACGAAAGCGTATAAAAACTTTATTAAAAATAATTTAATTAAACCGTAGTTCTTTCGTGTTTCTTTAATACGGGTGATTTACGTTAAAGTTTGTAACGTTCAGAATAGCTTGGCAGGTATGCAGACGATTTTGTTATTGTAAACCGTTTAAAATGCTGAAAGTTATTGAACATTTCATTCATCTTTAATTCCATGCTGCCACACGCCAGTCATAATTTATTTATTAAACTTAACGATTTAAACAGAGAAATAAACACGGAGTCAAGGATGTAGACAACTTGTGTTTTTGTGCATAAAATTCGGTTTCGGAAAATTCTTAAAATGGCGATACCGTTGGATAAGGAAGAAAATAAAAGAAACGACAAGAACTCAAAATCCAAGTACAGATTGGATGATAGCGAGCGGAAACTCCCAAGACCTGTTGTATTCTGGAGTGATAACGAAAAAGATGCTTTCCGTCGGAACAAGGTAGTTCAAACACGCTACTATATGCTTTTAGATGACATTGAAACCCAACAAAAGTCTTCTCAGAAAACCATAAGACATGAAGCACAAAAATTCCGTAGACGCTACAAGGCAGATATTTTGTGTTCAACCGATAACGGATCATCTGTAGGGCTTTCTGAAATTTCAAGTGCAATATCGGAAAGTGTTCCAAAAAGAATCGCTAGAGAAGTGACATCCGGTTCTGATTCCGGAAGTGACAATAACAGCACGTGGGAGAGTGTACCTAAGAAAGGAGTGATTACAAAAATTAGAAAAACAAATGTAAAATTCTCCAGTACGGATGATGTAATACCGGATGCAGACATTAATCACATAGAGCAAGTCAAAGAGTCAACAGATTGTAGTGCACAACGGAAGTTACGTAGTCAATCAGCAACGCAAGGAAGGACCATTAAGACACCAACAAGCTCAAATAACAATCGAAGTAGAAGTGCAATGATGAAAATCGGTAGTTATTCTGAAAATGAAGATCAGGTACCTAATCCAAAAGTGCAACCGTTCATTAGTCCAAAAGATGACGATCAAGGTACACTGAGATCTAATAAACCAATTAGAAAACCAAATTCAATCTTTTTCGATCGCTCACAAGCAGCTTACCAGTTGAGAAAAGAATTGCATAAGCTGGCAAAAGTGAGAAAACATGGCGTAGTAAAGGTTGCTTTTACAATGGAGGACGCAATACGCGAAGAAAGAAATAAACTTTCTGCTAGTACTAAGAAGGTAGCAGAGTATATACAGAAATTAGAACTAGATCAGCGAAATATGAAAATTGATGAATGGACAACAAAAACTATAGAACCTGTTATTTCTTAATTTTACATAAAAATCTACATCATTTAAAAAAAAACTTGGAATATAATTTATCTACAAATTAAATGTACGAGGATATGTACTTATTGTGAAAGTACATATTTCTTCTCTACATTAACCATAGTGTCATGATGTGGAAAGCGCAGGCGTTCTAAATACATTTTTCAAATACATTAAATACATTCAACTGCAGCAATTTGTAATGTAAGTGTTTATTTGAGAAAATAGAGATATCAGAAGCTTGACAGAATTTTTCAATCTGCTCCATCATAAGATCTTTCGGGCTTTCCTTTTGTGTATTGTATATTCTTGTTTTACTCAAACCAGAACCATTTTCTCTCCTAAAATATTGACTTTTAATTGTTCTGTTTAAGCAATTTTTATCCGAACAAACCATTACAAAACTAAGCATTTGCATTGCCAATTAGCCAAGTCTACAAAAGACCTATATTGATATTTATTTATTTATATGTGTTATTATAATAGTACAAAGTGCAAACATAAAGGACACCGATGTATTAAAATGTTCATACTAGTTAATTGCATTCAATAAGGTGTGTTTACACAAAGAGACTTGAACCTTTTTGGGGATCAGGTTGGGGACAAAAATTTGTTTTTAATATTCGCTATTGCATATACAATTATTAAAAAGCCGTCAACTCAATTGGAACAAAAGCATTTGCTTTGGTTAGTTGCTGTTCTGTGTGTACTGTGTTTTTTAAAACTTTTTTTCAACGCGACACATATTTATTTTCAGACGTAGATTTTTTATGAACATTTTAATTATCATTATACGTGAACATGAAGTCAAAAACGTTCTTCCTTTCTGTACTAGTCGTATATTTTTTATTCTTTTAGATTCGGAATCAGTCAATAACTGCTTGTCTTTCCAAGTTGAATGGTCGGTCCTAATTTAAAACTCTATGCTCCCCACGTAATATATTGACCCGAAAGATTGGTTGATAACGCTTTCAGTTGACGTGAACGGGAAATATTGCAAATTTTATAAAACAAGAGCCAGTTTGTGGGTATGTTGGAAGATTTTGTCTGTTCAATAGATGACCTGCGGTCTTCGAACAATGAGCTGTTGTAGTGGTGATTAAATAAGCAAAAAGCCTTTTTTTTTGCCGAATGTTTGTATCCAATCAAACAGACGACTGTTAGTGATTCATAACACTGCCATTATATCTCATTGTAGAATTTTTAATTTTTATGTATGATCAATAATTTTGCAGTAAAATTAGTTCATATTTGGAAACTGTCTGTCCAGTTTTGACTTCTTTCTAAAGCCATTGTCGTATTGCCGCATTTGCGATATATTTATTACATGTACCTACATCCTACGTTGAATGTGCCCTATAGCTTTTTGTTTTATAGACAAACTGTCTCCAAATATATATTCTTATAAGTTTTGTTTGTGTAACCTGTTTTTAACCAGGATTATATATTACATAAAATAGTTTATAAATTATGAAGTAAAATTATGCAATTATTAAACGATATAAACAGTATAAAATCGATGTAAGCGAACGGTTTTGTCTACAATAATAAATTATTGAAAAGAAGCACTTCGTCTAATATATAGATCATACAATGACAACTAATAGATCCCATATAACAATGCTATCTATATTCTTGGTGTTTAAATACATTTTCGTCAATTTAATGTCTATCATATCTCTGTATAGGGGTCAAATTTAAGGTCAAGTATGAATGCATGTTAAAAGTGATAAGCAATAACTGCTCAAGGTCTGTTTTGGTAATAAATCTGAGTATTCCAGTAATTACATATACCTCAATTCACAATAATAATTATCAGTATCGCTTTAACACACATAAATACACATACATACCATGAACATACTAATTTTTGTGATGCTTTTGTTATTAGGTCTTTCCTTTGGCATATGTTTGCAATTCTCAGTGTACGACGGCAAAACTTTTGTGGTCGTATTACATGTATTTTATGTCATTTGCCTGTCTTCGGCGTCGTTTTCTTTAGACAGTGAGGTTTCCATGGAATTACTTTTGTTCTAGCAGTTCGATCCTTTTGCTTGACGTATATTGACGACAAAAATTCGTCAGACATACTATGATAGCATCTCGTGTTGAAAGGATTCTTGACTTATCATCTGAGCCTGGTTTCAGGAACTGCGAGCACATCAGAGAAATATCTTCATTTTGCATTGTTTTTGTTTAGTACATTTATTGTAATTCATGTATTCTCTACTCAGATTGGGTGAAATTATGTTTGATATTTAGTTAGTTCGTATGTTACTGTTTTTGTTTTCTTTCGACTACTTGTTGGGGGGGGGGGGGGGGTTGGGATCCCACGAAACTAGATAAATCCCACCACATGTCTCATGTACATGTCCCAAGTCAAGAATTATGGTAATAGATCTTTGTTTTAAATGTTTTGTAACATTTAAAAAGACATTATATTGAATATATAAACCAGAAAGATATAATCCAACAGGATAAGAAGATACCAAAGGGGAGACAGAAATCGTTAAGTCAGAAGACAAACAAGACCATGACAACAAAATGAAACGTACGTACGACAAACACACAACACTACTCTGAAAACTAAAAGCTGGAGTAACACGAACCCTACAAAAAACAAGGGTGAGTTTAGGTGCTCCGGAAGGGTAAGCAACTCCTGCTTCACTAGTGGCACCATTCCTGTAACTCAGTACACAAAGCCGATATATAGACAAATCGATGTTGGTCACAACCGGTATAGGAACGGGTTTGTAGTCACGATAGTGGGATGATATCTATTGTTATTTCAAATGCATCCATGCACATCTTCGACTTAACGATTTCTGTCTGCCCCTTTGGTATCTTCGAATTCCTTTTACCTCCGTTTATAACAAATATTCAAAAACAAAGTTTCATTGCGTAAAAAGCTTTTTTTCTGCATTAACATCATCAAACACGCGTGGGGCCAAAATTAGGAATACCGGCCAAACTTTATGAATTGCGATAAGCATTAATGAATCAAATTAGATATAAAGTTTTTGACTTTATGAACGCCGATAAGCCAAATATATATGTTAACTTTATCTTTCCAACATACATTCTTTTAACTGAAAATGAATAAGAGCATACAACTCAAACGGAAGGAAAGTTTTACAAGAAAAAAACTCTCTGTATTAATATTTTAAAGAAAGAATATGGAATATATGCCAGAATGGCACGAGCTACAACTTTTATAATACATAAATAATTAATATTTAAATGCGAATTTAAGTGCTTGTAAATAACTGTTCTGGATTTACCCTTCTCAGACTCGCAAAGGGCCGAAAATAGGAAGATCGGTCCGACATTATCTTTTTCTTGTTACATTCATGGACCAAATAAAATGTACAGTTCCTGACGTTATGAACAAGATAAGCTAAATATAAAGAGAACAATCAGGGAATTTTACTTATAATGTTAGAAAGGCATAAACTGTATACCATTTCCCGAAATAAAAGAGCATACAACTCAAGCACGGGAAGCTGTTTACGACCTCCACACAAGAGAAATAATATAATAATAAATAATTAATATATGGAATGTTAGTGAGTAGCTGTTAGCTTGAGTCTAGTTAGAATAACGATCCAAATCTAACATACTTTTATAATAAATATATTAAAAAGCCAAAAGGACAAGGTCGTTTTTGGCCCAACATTTTACTAAAACTGAAACGCGACTGATTTTTTTGTTCTGTATTGAAAAATGTCTATAAAATGAAAATTCAACAGTTTTTAATATTTTATGTTGAGTTCATTTAATGTTTCGAAAACGTTTTCAAAAAGATTTCGTGAAGATCTCTAATATTTTATATATAATAAATTCTTTTTTTTTCAGCAGAAAAAATACCGCATCATTTCTTATCCTTTGTTTACAAGAAATTTTCACCGATGTAAAGAAATTTAGTTACAACGAAAAAGTTGGATTTTTGGCTTTTCCATACAAAATCATTACTGGAGTAAAACATATTACTGTTTGATTCTTCCGCAGTCACCAAGGAAAATATAAACGTTAAAACGCTTCTTAAGTTGTTTCCCTGTCCTTAATTCGGCAGCGGAAATATCATAGAAACCTGATGTGGGACTTTCTTTAATAATAAGTCTGAAGTGCTTTTACTTCCTTTGAAGTATACTTATCGAGTTTATGAATAGTTTCACATTTTGTATTTTGGTGGGCTTTTACGGCCTCCGTTACGGTATGGACTCCTGTTCATTATTGGAGGCCTAGAAGTTCAAAGACTGTCTAATGGACAATCATGCAACATCTCCCATTTTTATACCTACGTGCCAATACCAAAATATCTTCTCAAATAGACAACAGTTTGAAATTATTCACACTTTTACACCATTTTGGACAAACTTGATTCGGCTCTTAAATCACTTTCTTACTTACATGTTCTTACGTCATGTTATGGTCAGATTACTTTAAATTGTGCATGCCCTCGAATAGGTATCTACTGATTATTTATTTCTTCTACAACGTACGTAAACATGGCACATGTGAAAATAATGAGAAATTACTTAATTTGATACAAAAACATCAGAACAAGGCTTTGGACAATTACAACATTGTACAAATCTATCAAGTACAAATGTTTAGTGAAAGTATCTGTGTGATGTTTTTGTGTTGAAAAAAAAAATACATCCAACATTTGATATTTGTAACAGTCTTGTTGAAATAGTAACATTTATCCTGCTACTTTGTAGAAATGATGACAAATATAACCGTATAATTCATGAATAATTATAACATTGTTTTAACAGCATTTTCACAACAACATATGGTGGTCACAAAATCTAATATTTATGCCTAATGTGGGGCTTATAGTAGCTACTCCTGTACTGTGTGTGGAGCTCTTTTCTGAACTAACCTTCATCCGACACACTTGGGGCTAAAATAGGGAAGATCAGTAAATATTTATGAACTTCTAGTTACATTCAAGATATATAACTTTTAAGCAATGATTTGTAGATTTAAGAAGTTATACAAAATATTACAAGTATTTTTATTATATTTGTAGGATTTTTATTAAAAATGCTTAATTTTAGCATGTGATACTGTCACATAATTAAATTGAAAAAATAATAATGTTTATATATACATAAAATTTAGCAACACAATCTACTAAGATGGAATAATTTTAACCCCATTAAGTAAGATGATCTTTACTGGTTTCATGAAAACTGATTTATTTCAAGTTTAATTTCGGTGGTAAATGAATAAATAGTATCTTCAATAATTACTTATTGCAGTTTTTATCTTCAAAATAAATCTCGAAACTTGTCATATTTGTTCGTATTGTCCCATAAATCAATAACAACATTTTACAAAAACTGCGATTAAGATTTTGGTTTAAAATGTCATGGATATTTTAACAGTATTCGTGGAATTATTTCCCTTCTTTAATGCAAATCTCATTAGATTCATCTAAAATGTGTTTGTTTTCATGTGTTGCAATTAGTTTGAGATTTAAGTCATTTTATCTAAATTGACTGGACTATCATGGTACAGTATGATGGGGAACATTACAAAAAAACATTAGTCACGACGAGTTATACCAGAAGATATCATTCATACACAACAGCAATTTTTATTTACAGTACCATGAAACTGTGTTAAAAATACTTCTTATGAATTTCTTATATCATACTTTAAAAATGACATTTGACCTACCAGGAACAATATATTTTGATAAGGAATTTTCAGGGGGACTAACATTATCGGATATATTGACTTCAAAATAACTTTATCTTATATCCATAGCCTCCGATATATTCTAAGCTATGCTAAGACCTTATTTCGATTTTTTAGATCTTGATCGATAACGGGATTTACATTAACATACGTCTCCCCTTTTCTTTTCAAATTAAATGTTTCATGCCAAAATACACAATCTCCTTAAATGAATGACAAGATAACAATACACCATTTAATATCAAATTTACTTTTATTGTTCACTTGGTTTATACCAAACAACATTTATGAAATAAATGTCAGTATAGGTGTTAAACATTTCAATAATTATTGATGAATAGAGGCTGTGTGACTGGTTTGTGTAAACATAAACAAGAGCACAATTTAATCGAGGATTTTTAACATTTAATATTACTGATAAGATCTTGACAATCACACATCAGTCTTGTTTTCTTTCGGACTATCCATCAAAAGTTTCCATAATGTTATCGTTTGGAATAGTCTGTCATTTTTCAGTCTATTCAGAACAAATTCACTTATAAGCATCGTTTGTACTCATTTCATTATTCATTGTACATTCTGTTTCAATATTGAATTAAACTCTACGTTTACTTGAGATTACACTACATCTCAGTTCGATATGACCTCTGTCGTGGACCCAGATATTACACTACATCTCAGTTCGATATGATCACTGTCGTGGACCCAGAGATTACACTACATCTCAGTCATATATGATCCCTATCGTGGACCCAGAGATAATAGGCTTTCTGAGAAAGGATCAACATATCGTTCACTTTCGAAAATTGATTGACCAGAGTTTCGTTCAGTCAAACATGATATGTATATAGAGAGTTCTATGATTTGAAAATCTAACAATACTCTTTTCAAGTAATGTAAAACTATCGTATATCTTAATAATAATTTAGAATTCGTGAAAAAAAACCCTTTTAAAACTATCGATTTTAGAATATATTTCAGAAACATTGTACCCGATGCGTATTTGTACCAGCCGACAATGTGGTGGTGGTTTGACATAAATTTACAATATTAGGGGACTGTCTGAAAAATATCAACTTTTTTGTATGAGGCTAAAATAATGGGGAAGGGCTAGGTTTACAGTTTCGTGTCGAATACAAAATAGTTGATATTTTTAGACAGTGACCTAATATTGTTTTTATACTTATAACGAAAAATGTAATGCTACTTAATAATTTTCAATTCAAAATATCCCTAAATGAGCCCCTGACTGATAGACATTGTACAGAATATCATATTTAAGAAATATAGACAACGGGAAGTAGCCAGATATCATATGAAGCTGCAGTATAAAATTATGAAATCTTCTATTTTGCAAATCTTGTCCTTAACGGAAAGACAATGAAACAGTCACATTACTGACACAAAATAAGGCCCCCGCTGAATATATTTACGTCATAACCCTATATCTGTTACCTCTATTACATCGGAAACCCTTCAAATACCAGTTTATTTCAGCGTCCAGTAAGTGAACTGCAATTAAAATTCCTGTTTAACTAGTGAACTTACCAGCATAAAATAACTTTCAATTACATAATGCAATAAATTGTACAAATAGAAAGGCTTTAAATATTTTTTGAAGTGTAAAAAATTCGCTTTATGTTTTAGATAAATTACAAGCTTTTGATAAACTTTCCGAAACTGTCGAGTTGTACGATTTCCCCACCCTTTGAACTACACTTTCCTATAAAATCAGTTAACAAAATTTTTCACTTGTCATCGAGTGGGCATTTGATAAAACAGATCAAAAACATATTTGCTGTAAATTCATGAAATTCTCGGATGAAAAAGATCAAAACAATGGGAGTTGAAATGAGATTATGAATACAAAATGAAATTTCCAATGTTGAATAATTCCAATACTGTATGTAAGCAACTTTTTCAAAAAGTTTACACATCGATAAATCCAACTTGATGACATCACACAAAAAATTTATACTCTGGCAATATAGTCCATCA
>JAULBM010003422.1:0-11939 GCA_032357055.1 Geukensia granosissima | reverse complement strand
AGTTATGTCCCTTTACATAGGTCTACCACCTTAAGGCAAACATATTTCTGCATGTTTAGGCTTAAAATAAAATATATTTTGTTTGCGCTTCCATGACAGACCCCAAATATTGTGCTTACCCAAAATATCTTACTGTTATTAAGTTTTATTTAATACTTTTTCAGCAAAACAAAATAAATTTAAATATTTCCAGAAGCCTCCATCAACATACTGAAAATAAAATATGCATTCCAACCCTGAAAATATCAAAATTGGAAGTTGGTATACACAAAAATAATACAGAATTGCAGTTCCAGTAAATAGTTTTTTTTTTCTTATTGATCCAAATTTTTAAACCTTGAATATCTTCATCAAACGCTATTTCTAAAATTTCATAGAAAAAGCAGAGATCAGATTATGGCAGGAGAATTTATAATAAGGTCTGACTGTTTTACTTATGTCATCTCAATTCATCTTTAATTACCTTAGCTAAATCATAGAGTTCTTTTCTTGTATAAGATTTCTCAGAGTTTACAAGTCTACTAAGAGCTGTAGCTAAATATTTTGTTCTTTTAAATTCAAAATCAAACGTTCCTCCACCCTCCTGAGGCCTGCCATAGCTGTCAAATGTTATTGGTCCAGGGCAGCCATAGTGTTCTTTTTCAGCTTGAAATTTCAAGGGTTTTTCTCCATTTTTCTTACGTTCAATATTTTCGTGTATTTTTTTACACACATAACACTGGAATCCTTCGATAAAGTTGACCTCATTTTTTTCCCAGTTGTTATGTACGGCCCATTCTCGTTCCTCTAATTCTTTTTTTAGGTACATATTGGTGACTCCAGACTTTTTCCACTCTAAATACTTCTCATATTCTTCATCATTTTCATTCAGAAATTTGATGTACTTTGCCAATTCCTCTACTGTCTCAAAATCATCCACAACTATTGCTGAGTGGTTTGATGGTAAAAAATCCTGCAAAAATTCAATTTTTCTTTTACATTATTTAAAAGAAAGAATATGAAATTTATGTCAGAAAGACACATTAGAAGAAGGAATTCGAAGATACCAAAGGGGCAGACAGAAATCATTAAGTCAGAAGACAGACAAGACCATGGCCAACAAAATGAAACCAAAAACAAACATAGAACACATAGCCTGTATATTTGGCTTTGACCCTACAAAAGTGTGGACACAATAATTTTCTAATCAAGATATATCAGCCAGTAATACTGCCAAGGACATTTAAATAAAACAAATCAATAAATTTTGAAAACATGATAAAGAAGGTGAGTTTTCAGTTATGAAACCATGAACCATATGAAAATAAGGTCAAGGACAAAAGACATGTGGCAAACTGACATGTACTCCAATAGAAATCAATAAGCACACCCAATATTGTTCACTTACCACATATAGTAAATGAGAAATAGACCTAAGCATGAAAACATGAAACATGAAATTGAGGTCAAGGACAAAAGACGTGCCAGACTGACATGTACTCCTAATAATCAATAAGAACAACCAATATTGTTGACCTACCACATATAGTAAATGAGAAATAGACCTAAGCATGAAAACTTGACACTTGTCAATGGACTATGGAATTGAGGTCAAGGACAAAAGACATGTGGCAGACTGACAAGTACTCCTAATAATCAATAAGAACACCCAATATTGTTAACCTTCCACTAATAGTAAATGAGAAATAGACCTAAGCATGTAAACTTGACCCCAGTCAATGGACCAAAAAATTGAGGTCAAGGACAAAAGACATGTGGCAGACTGACATATACCCATAATAAGCACATCCAACATTGTTGACCTACCACTAATAGTAAATGAGAAATAGACCTAAGCATGAAATTTTGACCCTGGTCAATTAACCGTGAAATTGAGGTCAAGGACAAAAGACATGTGCCAGACTGACATGTACTCCTTATGATGCATATGCATACCCAATATTGTTGACATGTCATGTATAGTTACTGAGAAATCGATCCTAGCATTAAAACTTGACTAAGTCAATGGACCATGAAAATTAGGTCAAGGAAAAAAAGACATATGTCAGACTAACATTTACTCCTAATGATGCATAAGCATACCCTATATTGCTGACCTATCATATATAGTTACTGAGAAACTGACCTAAGCAAGAAAACTTGACACTGGAGGTTTACGAGTCACTGAACCATGCAAAGTAGGTGAAGGACCAAAGTCATGTGGTTGGTAATTAATTTCATATCACAAACTATAAGCACACTACCTTTGGTCATCCTAGCATTATTACTTTCAGAGATATAGAGCTTTCAAAAAAACTAACCCCGCCGGAAAGTATCACCTATGTCTTGCTTTGTCGACTTGGTCGCAGGCGAGGCAATGAAAAGTGCCTTTTGATCACACCCCTACTCCTCCCCCTAGATATTTCTGGAACTGTCCTTTAAGTATATGTATTTCATTCTGAAGCTAACTTCATTGCTAAAATATAGCACTGAGCACTGTACTTACTTTAACTTTAGGAGAACCTAGGATAATTGGAACTGATCCTAGATGAAATGGTCGCCACAATTTCTCTGTCATGTAATCAGGACAAAGTCCATTTTCCATGGCCATAGAAAATTTATACCTAGCATTCAGTTTGTAAAAGTCATTGTGTTCCATTCCTTCAATTGGATCTCTTAAGCTAAAATAAAACAGAATATAAAAATTATGGACATCATTTTAATTACCTTAATAAAATACTCTGAAGGACCATTCTATCTCAACCAACAAGAAAAAATAATGATCAAAATATTAATCAGACTTACAAAAATGAATCATTAATATTCAAAAATTCAAAAAGGTGATAAAATGACTCTATGGATCAATTACTCCAGGTTGCACCTTCTAAATGTAGTCCTCTAGATAAAAACTATTTTTAAGGAATTATTGATGTGTAAACTCAGCTGACTCACTAACAAACTGTATAAAGTTCAAAGGTGTTTTAGTAGAAGGCTGAGTTAACACATCAATTAATTTCATTAAACATTGTTTACTACAGTTTGTGGCCATATATATTGCACCATGTCATATTTTTCCTATATATTTCAAATGAAACCACATTTTGATTTAAAAATTATTACGAAGTAATTTCTTTTCCCATTTTTTTAAAACTCTCAATAATGAACAGATAATTTTCAGCAGTTTAATTGTTTATTTGGACAAAGCTTTCTTCTCTTCTGTTTTAAAGAAATTATGAGTGAAATAGAAATCAGAATTTTGGACGTCACTTTTCCCTATAGATTTAAATAAAATTTTGACATCAAAATTTACATTTCTGTTTAACTCATGAATTCAAGAAAGTGGATAGTTAGAAAATTGTATCAGAATAAACTGTTAGAAAATTTCTGTTTAACAGTGCAAATTTTATGATATTTGGATATGAAATGGCTTTGTAATGTTTATGTGAAAAAATGTGGTTTTGGAAAAATATGACGTGGTGCAATAAATATGGCCACACACTGTACTTATAAATCTAGTCCATTAGTCAAATTTTTGAAAATTTAAATGCTTAAAAGTTAATCAGTGGACAGATGAACAAGCAGACAGAGAGAAAGACCTACCCTCAAACTTTGTTTAAAGGGGTATGAAAATGACCAAAAAAGTAACAGTAAAACAAAATACCCATTTACAAACCTTTCAGGAAGATCTTTATTATGCAGACAGGTTCCATAGGAATCTATATTTATATACTGCATCAACATTTTTGTATACTGGTCCCGTCCTGATGGTACATCACAGTCACTCTGAGTATATATAATGGGAGACAACTCAGACAAAAATTCATTTTTATCTTTGGTTGGAACAAGGTACTGTTTATCTTCTAGCCATTTTAAACTATACAAATACTGTGTTGGTATCGGATAAGACGATTCTCTTCGGAAGGTTGAGGTATAATTAAATAATTCCATAACCTCCGCATGAGAAAATAAATAATTGTTTTTTGGAGATTCTTCATGAAGTAAACCCCATTCATGATGTTTCAATTTAGGAACTGGTAAATCATGAGCCTTAAAATCTGTTCCATAAAATAAAAATGCCTACAAAACAATAAAAAAATGACGATTATTATAATATATATTGTATGAAACATTACCCAACCTCCACCTAAAATCATAAAATATATATTACATAAAATGATATATATACCAGATAGGCTATGGGCATTTCACACTTGTTGAAGGCCTTGTCAAGACCTCTTGATTTGTAAATTCCCTCTGTTTTTCCTGTAGTTGGAGTGAAGTGTCTCTGACATTTACCCCATAAGTTTTCATCTTCATATATAAAAAAGAAAATTTTATACTTAAATTACTTCAAGGTACAAACAATTGCATAGCCAATAATTTTTGACAAAGTGTGGGATTCCAAGAGATATCACTCAAATTTAAATACAAGTTTTACAGTTTTACCACTAGATTATATATCCCCTGAACATTGCGAATCTTTGTATATAATAACCTAAAATGGACTTCACTATACATGACCTGCTACTTATTAAATTCAATTTAAATTATTTGTTGGTTTCTCAAGGGTTATCACTTTTTACACGACTTTTTAGTAGACTTACTTTTTAGCTAAAGATTTGACTTAAAACCCGAAACTATAAATTATTTTCGTCATTTTTCAAATTTATTCGCCATTGACGAAAGTGACGAGCGCTAGCTAAATCCCTGTAAATGATTACAACCTTCATTGACTCCCGCTTGTTATCCCTGCTGCACATTAAGGGTTTTGTTTTGTGACAAAGCTTGATTGGGAGAATTCAGGCACTAGGAAGAATTTTTAAACATGGGTCAACTGACAGATTTTCCTAGTATTAAAACAAAAAGACCTGACAGTATAATCACCACACCAAATGGTAGTCATTGATGGGCCTAATCTATTGATGTCTGCATTGTTTTTACTATGAAAGCAGGTGTTTTAGAAACTTTTGAAAACTATTTTTTAAAAACATGTACATGTACCATAATAAATGTGTACATGCACAAATATTTCCAAATTTCAGTCAACTGACATCTCTGACAACATGTAGTTTAATTGAGGAATTACAAACAACTGAGGAATTTGCTTGTTTAAAACTGCTGGGCAGCCTAATACAATTGGAATAATACTAAGATGGAGCAGTCTTTATTGGTGCAATTTTACTTCAGAATTGAGGATACCACAGAAGTGATGACAAGGCTTGTGAGATCTTGTAAACACTTACTATCCTACCACTGAATTTTTTCAAATAAGACTTTTAGCTAAAAACTGCCAAATCAAATAAATTACAAAAAATAAAAGTCATAAAAGTAATGCCAATAAATGCCTGAACAGCAGCAACGGATTCCTTAATCATATTTTAAATTATTTTTCTAGAACATAGAATTCTTTTCAGTATAAAGTGCTTTTCTAAAATAGCCTTCATCAGGTATGCGAAAGGCCAAAATGTTATTGTATAAGAAATTTTTTTGGCTCATGCACAATACCTTGTTTTCTTATTTAGTGATATTTTTACATTAAATCCAGCCAGACATGATCAAGGTCGTAGCTTAGGAGAACCAGATTTGTTATCAGCTGTGCTTGGATTTTGAACTAGCCGTCAGAAATATTGAGTACTTTTTCGAGGTTAGTACATATTGTTGTCTCTTGTTTATTTGTTATTGCCAGTGTACTCATAATGTAACTACTTCAGAGTAAAATCTTGGAAAGTTGGCTTATGCATTTTTAACCCTGGCACTTAATTTTGTGTCTGTCCAAAATCAGGAACCTGTAATCCAATGGATGTTGCATGTTGCTTTTATGTTAAAATGTTACTTTTTTCACATTGTATACTTATCTGGCTGAAACTTGTTCCACTTTTTACTTTTGGGGGACTTTTATAGCTTGCTGTAGGGTGTGGATATGAGTCCATTAAGGTATTATCTAAGAACTGTGGGCAACATGTAGATGTTTTTAATTCACACATTTTGGATGTCTGTCTCATGGACAATCATACCACATTTCTATATCTATATAACCATATGGTAAGAAAACATTTTTTTGTCAAAAATGGTCAAGCAGCAAAAAATGTACATGTAATTAACGCCATTATTTTGAGTTTTAAAGCAGAAACTAGTTTTAATATTTGAAAGCTGTGAATGAATATGTTTAGGGCTTTATTTTTTATAATATGATGTTACAAATTTCAGCATCTGATATTGAAACAACAATTTTGTTTTTAACCACAGAAATTTGATATCAAACATGTCATAGCAAATATTGTAAAATAAAAAAGTAAAAAATTAAGCTTCATCCAAAGTAATTTTATCAATCTATAAAACAATATAATTTCTTTTTGTGATTAATGGGAGATAACTCTTAATTTTTTAAAACCTTCATTTTCTCATGATCTTTGTAATTCCTGTTGATTGTGAAGAAACAGGAGACTTTGCCACATTTCTTGTACACTCCCTTGTCACCAGTAAATGGGGTCCACCACAGGATGATTGGTTCCTTTATAGTCTGGTTCGTAACATCCTCATGTTGTCCCTCATGTTGGATTTCTGAAAATAAACACAAATTTTTCAAAATTACCCAATAAAAAGCTGAAAAGTTTTGATTATTTTATTTATAATTTTGAATTTCATAAATCGTTCATGTCGTTTATGGCAAAAGACTTTGGCACTGGTCCTCTAAAAGGGGCATCCCTGATTGTGGGGGATGCATAAATTCACAATCTGTCCATAGAGATAAAGATGCCACAGTTTAGGAAATGCTACATCTTCACTATGTTAAAGACCACTTGACCAGCTCATTTTAAGTGGTCAGTAGGCAGCCAGTTGCAAGGCTGAAATTTCTGCCCCAAACCAACCACAATTTTTACAGTTATTCCAGTGGCATTCTAAAAGTTTCTCCCTTACCAGTCCCTTAGTCTAAGTCTACATATTGATTTATTGTATGTTAACTTGTTTTCATCCAAAATATTCATGAAATATTTGCCACTGGACATTAAACAACAATCAATCAATATAAAAATATTCAATACATCTTCAAACTCATTGAGGTATCATCGAGTTTAAGCTACTGAATAAATATTATCCAAATCAGATAAGAAATAAATTTGCTAGAGCACTTTCAAGGATATTTTGTCAATTTTCTAAGTGATTAACTTAAGGGGCATAAACCCTACAAGACTCATCTTCGAACTACCTTGAGGTATCATTGAGTTAAAGCTACTGTATTAATATTATCCAAATCAGATTAGAAAGAAATTTGCTAGAGTGCTTACAAGGATATTTTGTCAATTTTTTAAGTGATTAAAGGGCATTAGCTGGAATACTTACAAGGTGGACAGACAGACGAATGAATTTCATTTTAAACTATTAAAGCAGACATCTCCAATCAAGGCAAGTATAAAACCACACACACAGCTCTTTACTATAATATTTTGATGACACATTCTACCATACTTTACCTTCATCATAGTCATGTGGTATGAAAAATTCATCATGTATTACTTCCATTGGCTGAAATATAAAAGAGAAAAAAATCAATCAAAAATGCAAGTAAGCTTATAGTTTTTAAGGTTAAGTATTCAAAATGATAATTGTATCATACCCTGATGATTAATCTGGGTTGATTCACCCTATTACTGATTTGCTTACGGTCAATTCAACCATGAATTATAACTTAATTTAAATACGTCATTGTATGCTCTTATTTATTTTCAGATACTGGAATGTGTGTTTGAAAGATGATTTACATCTTCTAACACTAAAATTTGTAAAATTCCATGATTGTTATATTGGTACCGGTATTTGGCTAATGAGTGTAAATTACATCATGAACTGTAGAATTCATTTAGTCAGTGAATGTACATGTAACTAGAAATTCATAAAAATTGACTGATCTCATAAAGTTTTACAGAACTTCCTATTTTTAGCCCCTAACTTGTCTGATAATGCTCAATCCCGAAAAGGGCTTTAAATGCAGTTAAATTTGACTGCTGAATATTTTTATAAACAAATTCAGATGTGGTTTGTGTATTTCTGGCATATATTCCATATTCTTTCTGTTAAATATTATCAAGTCATTTTTCTCTTGTGCTGTGTGGAAGTCATAAAAAGCTTCCCACGATTGAGTTGTATTTTCTTATTCATTTTCAGATACTGGAATGTGTGATGGAAAGATACGGTTTACATCTATCTAACATTAAAATTTGTAAAATACCATATGTAATTGTTAATTTTTATATATAGATTGGCGCTCATTATATCATGAACTGTAGATTTAATTTGATTCATGAATGTTACTAGAAGTTCATGAAGTTTTATTGATCTGATTAAGTTTTACATTGGCCCCTAGCATGTCTGATAAAGATAAATCTAGGAGGGCGCTTTACATGCAGTTAAATTTGACTTTTGAATATTTATAAAATGTATTAAGATGCGGATCATGTCTTTCTGGCATGTACATTGTATTCTGTATTTTTTCTGTTAAAATTATGATTAACACCAACCAGTAATTACATTTTTAAATTGATGTGTCTTTGATCGGTATAAATTTTTGTGTTTAAAGAAAACACACTGCTCAGTAATGCTCAATACATGATAAATGTTAAATATATAATTTGTAATATAATTTCTCCAATAGATTTATTAAAAATTGGATTATCAAAATAAACATCTGTCGCAACATTCATTACATTTCACACCTTTTAATTTCAGTCTTGAGTATTGAAGGGTTGGACACATGGGCAAATACAAAATTCAAGTTTCCAATGCTTAATTGAACAATTTTATAATTCAACGGACCATATCATTATTTTGATTGTTGGAGCTAGCCACCTTCAAGCTACTGAGGTTTAATATATAAAATATGAGGTAAATTTATCAGGACTTTGACATTTTTGTTCAAGCCATTCCTGGTGTTTGAGCCTTCTGAGTAGGGGCTACCACAGTTCAACTACAATATTTTACAAGGATGGAAAATATTTGTTAGTTAAGGATGGTGTAACCTACATTCACAGAATTATCATGTTCTATGTCATTATAATCATAATGTGCTGTAAAATTAAACTTTTTGGCTTAGGTTATAAATTTAACTGGCATAGTACATATATGCAAAATTTGGCTAAAAAATTAAATTGTACTTGCGACTGAAAAGTCATCTTATTCATGTATGTGTCGCAAGTGGCTTTAGATAATTTTGGGGGGAAATAATTTGTTTTGATAGTACAACTGAATGTCAGAGTTATCCTCTCTTGGATAATGGCTAAGAACACCTGCCTGTTTATTGCTCTAATTAAACATAAAAAAACAAGAGATGTGGCATGAATGTCCATGAGACAGCCACCAACCAAGGGTGGTTATTATTGTATTTAATAAGGGGTGGAATTAAACAATGTATGCCTTTTTTGCAAGCAGAGCATAATGTGGCAGTGCATTGACATGTGAAGGGTGAAAAATGAACCTTTTGTAATAAGTGTGGACACAGTATTTTGCTGGAGAAATAATCATTCAAAATTGTATTTTGTCCCCACTTTGACCCCTTGTAGCTCGAAAAAAGTAAGAAATAGAGAAAATTCATTGAATACTAAAAAAACCCATCAAAATCAGTTTTTTAACCCTTTGGCCCTTTTTTTGCAAAAATTGGTAAAAGCTGCAAAATGTCAGTAACTTTTCTTGCATTTTTCATAAGAAACCATTTAAAAAAATACCATCAAAATCGGACAAGAAATAAAAAAAGGTTTAAAAAATTAGGGTGTGACCATTTTAGGACCCTTTATATCTCAATAATGGTATGAGAAGGGTCAGAACACTTGTGGCTTGCTATGTCATGTATGTTATGTTTGTCATGAAGATCTATAAATAAAATAAAACCCATCAAAATTGGACAAAAAATAGATAAAATAAAAAAATTCCCATTGAGTCCCTCCTTAAAAAAATCTCAGTGTTTAAATTTCAAGTGGATCCAAATAAAAGAACAAAAGTTAATGAACTGAAACCTTACTCTCTAAGGAATACAACTACTACCCACATGACATGACATAATATGACAGCAAAACTTTAACTGTGGTATAATTATGAAGTGAAACCTTACAGATATTATAGATTCATTAACTGATTACTTTTCTTCTGTCAAAAGAATCAGATGTATGAAACTGGGATACATGTTTAGCTGATACTTGTATATGTTTACTGGATATTTGAACTCATAACAGAATCAGCCTATAGCACAATCGGCCTTCACCTGAAATCAGCTCATGAATATCAAAAACATTCCATACAAGTATAAAGAATATGGTTGATATATTTAAAAATATTTTTTTTGACAATCAAATACATAATTCTTTACTTGTTAATTGTTAAAGTTTAACAAATGGTTTATCAGAATTTTTCATTAATTATTAATACCACTCGTACATATTATTATTCATTGTACAGTATGGAAAGTTTATTTAAGATTTATTTGTTGAGTTTCTGCTTTTCTGAATTAAAAAAAAAACATTTAAATTTTCTAATAAAAGTAGCAATAAATTACCCAATAAACTAATTATTTTACAAATTTCTTCAATTTTATGACCAATTAACAATGTTTAAATAATTAAGGAAATTGGATTACAATACATTTATCAATTTACAAATGGCACATGTTGTTAATTAGACTAGACTATAAATATTTATAAGAAAAAGAGACATCAATTAAATGCCATAAAAAACAATATTTACAGGTGATAATGTGTGACACTGGTCTGTTTAATTGATAAAAAACAGTTAACAAGAGTCCCTATTTCATCATGTTCATATTTATCATAAGCTGAGGTATAAAATAAGAATTTCAGCATTAAACAATAAGAAAAACAAACAAACAAGGAATACTACAACTTGTAATTTGTGGTGTACTGTAAGCATTTTTCTATAATATCATTATTAAGAAAATAATAAATCCAATGTGTCCACAAGAAATTATGTGACCTTGTCTGATTATTTAGGAAGCTCTACATAAAAGAGACCATATATATGTTAACTATATATATAGCCATTGATTTTTATAGCCATAAATTTTAGTTCATATTATACATTAATGATTTGTTTTTAAAATCTGCTTATTTCATGTATTTGTATGTCATATTCATGATATTCTTATACATTTGTATCCTATCAAGTCTTACATGTCTTAATTCAGTAATTTCCAACAATTATCTGATAACCCAAAATTGTTCTGGATTTAAAATTGTGATGGCAAAATTATTTTAAACTCTGTTGGCAAATTTCAATGAAACTATGCCTTGAGGTATATTTATATATTAAACATGTTAAATATAAATAACAATGATTTTAAAAACATTGATTTATATCCATATACTGAATATGTCATGTATGTATTATATTTATTTTTTTATGTGAATGTATTGTGTCTTTCTATCAATCAAGCAACTCTTCCCCTCTTTTTATTGTGTAACTGTACTCTTATATATTGCACTTTGTTGGCCCTTAATTGGAATAATAAAGAATTTTTGTAAATTTGATTTAATGCAATAAAATATTTAATATTGAATTAAACAAAGCTATGTCTTGATTGATAATACTTTTATAAGGGCTGGACCAAACTGTGTCCGGAACAACTGTGAACATTGCTACTGGCATTTTCGCGTCACAGCAGTGGGGAAGGCATTAACTGATGAGTCAACATCATAAATAATGACATGCAAGTCCGGTAAAAGATCCTTTTACGTCAAATTTTATTTTTGTACTAACTATTCTCTAACCTAAATTTGATCAAGAACTATAATGATACAGAAAGTGAAGAGACCTCCTCTACTCTCAAAAACCTATTAAAATCTGAAAAATAAATATGACACTAAACATATATGTAATTATATCCATTCATCCTTTACTATTGTATCTGAAAACCATGTTTAGATATTAAGTCTCTCTGCATATTTTATTTTATTATATAT
>JAULBM010003421.1:0-21888 GCA_032357055.1 Geukensia granosissima | reverse complement strand
AGATGTATAAATGTCTTCAAACATTAATTAATCTCTTTAAATATATTTTATAAGCTAATTAGCAGAAGAAATACACAATATGTATGTCAATGGTAGATAACACACTGTAGCCATGTGTTTGTATTTAGTGAGATGTTTGGTAACATGATATTCCAGTAGATAATTACAACCGGGAGTAGAACTATTGCACAGGTTTAAAAGTGAGCTACTTATGTTTTTTTCAATTATGATGAAAGACGTAGATTAGTCGCAATGAATTAGATGGATGTTTTTGGTTCAAGCTAACTTTGAAGAAATGTAGATAATTGGAATTTGTCTTTGAAAAGCTGAAAAACAGCGATTGGGCCAAACATAAGTGTACCAGTTGAGCTTCACTGAAACGGAGAATAAACAGACAGTTCACATGACTTTCCGCTTATTGCGTTGACCTTTAAAATTTAGCCAGGGAACTTTATTTCTGTCGCATTCATTTATACTGCTAAATGTAATACGTCTTTAAGAACTGTATTTTTCAGTCCACTGACCCGAATAGGTACTTGGCACTATTGGGCAATTTTTCCAGTTGGAAAGTTCGTCATGTCCGCTAATTACTACCCCGCTCCGAGCGATTATATATTTTTTTCTTTACTTAGAAAAATTATTGGCATTATTTTCATGTATGCGCCTTTTCAATGCATGTCTCACGCGTTTTACTACGGTTCTTTGGTTACATGCTGAGGAGGAAAAATTAACGCTGATTTTGATGTTCTTTAAAACTATTGCACGATTCGTGCAAGACAAGGGGTAGGGTGGAGTCATAGTTTATACCTTTAACACACAGTGTCCCGGCTCTTCAGTTTCATAAAGCATTTCAAACTGAGATTTTCCTCAGTACCTTGAAATATTCCTCAAATATTGAAAATGCTGTCTTTTTATTATTATTTTTGCATAAACAGGCTCAAAAATGGCATGCAAAACAACTGTAGAAAATGAAATCAGTATGAAAAAGAAGTAAAAGACAGAGAGAAAGGGAAAATAAGAGAGAGAGGGAAAACGAGACATATACAAGAAAAAGCACAGAGATAAAGAATGAGAGAAAAGGAAGATGAGTGGTCAATTTCAAAGAAAATGGTATGGGGACTGAAATTTCCATTGAAACTCCTTAGATCTTTTTAACACCGGTTTAAGTTCTTCCGAGAAGGGTAACGGATGAACTCTGTTCAAATACTAACTTAACCAACTAGTGCGAATTCAGGGATATATAAAAACATTCATAGACGAAATCAAGCGCTCTGTTTTCTACTTTAAAGTTGCAAAATTTTCTTTTTAAAATTTAAGGAAAGTAAAGACTCCAAAATAGTATAAAAACAACAAAAAATGCAGTTTTTGCGCTGTAGAAAGCTACTTAAGAAATACAAATATAAATCTGTCAAGTTATGTGATCGATATTATTGTGAAAATACAAGGGAGATTATATACAAATTAAACAGGTTATTCATGAGGATTTAATAATAGGAAAAAAGCACGGGTGAATTTTTTAAAATTTTAATACAGGAAACATACATGAAATTTCAAATTGTGACATTTTAATCATTAGTTTTTTCGTCTAGATGATGGGTCCAGGCAGATTCATGGTGTCCCACTTTGTCATTTCTTAGGAGAGGTTAATGGGTTGGTGGTAAAACTTGAATTTAGTATCACGGTGACTGCAAAATCTTCTTAGCATCTAATCTTGAGTATTGTTGCTTCCGACGTCTCTCTAAGCAGATGCTTGTGATAACAGGAAGAAAATTACATATACACGAATAAAGAGATAAGATTTTTCCGTGACAACGAGGAAAGGACATGGGGGATACTGCGCACGGAAGTACGAGAAATATAATTTCATTTCACTACGAGAAATGATCGAGAAATTAGAATTTTTGAACGTTGCAATTTGATCAATTTACACGAAACACAAATATAACGACACTTCAGCACACCAAGAGAAATAAGAAAGAGCAAACACGTTGCAGAAAAATTGTCCTGTACCACTTTCGTCAATATGTGCTTGTGTTACTCTAGTAAACGTTCTTTCTGGTCTATTTTCTACCGCAGGCTTGTAAATGTTCATGTTCTTAAGTCCGTTAATAGCCGACCATTTAATCTGAAGGTATGTGCTACGTCTCCTTTCACATAACAAATGTATTTTGATTCCAAACCTTAAAGATGATAAAAAAAATTGCAGGTCAGTGGAAAAAACAAAATTTCTGTCATTTTTCACTGTACAATTATAAAAAATTTAATTGAAAAAAAAATCGAGTTCACATCCTTTGGATAGGAATGATTTTTTTTCGAATAAGAGCAAACTTCTTTTGGAGAATATCCTTCCACAAAATTTTATGAAAGATATAAAATCTTGATTTTTTTCTAAAACTATTGCACGATTCGTGCAAGACAAGGGTAGGGTGGAGTCAGAGTTTAAACCTTTAACACATAGTGTCCCGGCTCTTCAGTTTCATAAAGCATTTCAAACTGAGATTTTCCTCAGTACCTTGAAATATTCCTCAAATATTGAAAATGCTGTCTTTTTATTATTATTTTTGCATAAACAGGCTCAAAAATGGCATGCAAAACAACTGTAGAAAATGAAATCAGTATGAAAAAGAAGTAAAAGACAGAGAGAAAGGGAAAATAAGAGAGAGAGGGAAAACGAGACATATACAAGAAAAAGCACAGAGATAAAGAATGAGAGAAAAGGAAGATGAGTGGTCAATTTCAAAGAAAATGGTATGGGGACTGAAATTTCCATTGAAACTCCTTAGATCTTTTTAACACCGGTTTAAGTTCTTCCGAGAAGGGTAACGGATGAACTCTGTTCAAATACTAACTTAACCAACTAGTGCGAATTCAGGGATATATAAAAACATTCATAGACGAAATCAAGCGCTCTGTTTTCTACTTTAAAGTTGCAAAATTTTCTTTTTAAAATTTAAGGAAAGTAAAGACTCCAAAATAGTATAAAAACAACAAAAAATGCAGTTTTTGCGCTGTAGAAAGCTACTTAAGAAATACAAATATAAATCTGTCAAGTTATGTGATCGATATTATTGTGAAAATACAAGGGAGATTATATACAAATTGAACAGGTTATTCTTGAGGATTTGATAATAAGAAAAAATCACGGGTGAACTTTATAAAATTTTAAATTTGGCTTATCATATAAAGGAAACATACATGAAATTTCAAATTGTGACATTTTAATGATAAGTTTTTATCGTCTAGGGGATTGGTCAAGACAGATTCATGGTGTTCCACTTTGTCATTTCTTAGGAGAGGTTAATGGGTTGGTGGTAAAACTTGAATCTAGTATGCACGGTGACTGCAAAATCTTCTTAGCATTTAGTCTTGAGTATTGTTGCTTCCGACGTCTCTCTAAGCAGATGCTTGTGCTAACAGGAAGAAAATTACATACACACGAATATAGCGAAAAACCAAAAGAGATAAGAATTTCCGTGACAACGAGGGTGGAACACGGGGGATACTGCGCACGGAAGTACGGGAAATATAATTTCATTTCACTACGAGGAATGATCGAGAAATTTCTGGTCTATTTTCTACCGCAGGCTTGTAAATGTTCATGTTCTTAAGTCCGTTAAGGGCCGACCATTTAATCTGAAGGTATGTGCTAAGTCTCCCTTCACATAACAAAGGTATTTTGATTCCAAACCTTATAGATGAAAACAAATTTTGCAGGACAGCGGAAAAAACAAAATTTCTGTCATTTTTCACTGTACAATTATA
This sequence comes from Geukensia granosissima, assembly GCA_032357055.1. NCBI lineage: Eukaryota > Metazoa > Mollusca > Bivalvia > Mytilida > Mytilidae > Geukensia > Geukensia granosissima. Next base: position 18,126 of record JAULBM010003421.1, on the reverse strand, counting down.
AAAATTTAATTGAAAAAAAACAAAATCGAGTTCACATCCTTTGGATAGGAATGCTTTTTTTCGAATAAGAGCAAACTTCTTGTGGAGAAAAACACTGGCTTGTTTCTTTAAGATTTTCAACTTAATTCAATGTTGAAATTCGTCTAGCCCTTTTACCTTATCTTAAACTTGGCAAAGACAATATATAGACCGTTTCATATCCTTCCACAAAATTTTATGAAAGGTATAAAATCTTCTAGTTAAACGCTGTTTCTCGTGGCGAACCCTTTTGTTAAAACGGTCGTTTTTACTTCCGGGAAATCTTGGTTAACAATGCCTTGTTGGCTCAAGCCTTCATATTTTAAATCACTCATATTTCAAATAACTCTTGATTAAACCTGGGCTCAAATTCATCCCAATACAAGTTTCTTTCATATATAATTTCACTTATTAAATTTCATAAACTGGTCTTGCAAATACGGCTTACTTAATAGCACTATATTGCGTATTTTTAGCACTATTTTTCCACGTGTTCTAACCCACGGTGTGAACTTGTGTTTTAGCGCCCTATGACATTTCAGCTGTGTTAGAAAAAATTTCACTGCTGATTTATTTGTCTTCTAGGGGAAATCACCAAGACAATCTTCAGAAAAACACAAAGACATCAATCACTTCTCTTGAAAGTACGTTTTCAAGGTGTTCTAAAAACAGAACTACATTTACTGTCTCAAGTGTCAACTTAGGATAGAAAATAACACATCGTTCAAGACGTAGATTAGTCTCGATCTAAGAAATGGATGTTTTTGGTTCAAGCTTACTTGGAAAAAATGGAGATAACTGGAATATGTCCTTAAAAAGCTGAAAATTATCTTTTGGCCAAACAAGTTTGTACGATTTGAGCTTCAATGAAACGGAGAAATAACAGACAGTTCACATGACTTTTCCGCTCATTGCGTTCATTGTGTTTACCTTTAAAATTTATTATTATTTTTGCATAAACAGGCACAAAAAAGTCATGCAAAACAACTGAAGAAAAATTACAGCATGTTTAAAGCAGTTGCCTGAAAATACATCAGAGCGCAAAATTAGATAAAAAATTGGAAATATTCTTTTAACACATAGGATCATTCGTTTGCAGGAGACAGCATGCAGGATTCTTGGACAGTATATGAAACAGTATATTTAGATGTTTCACTACCTGAAAATAGATATCGTATTTTGAAATCAAAGAAACAATAGGAAGAGAACTAATATCTGTAATGATGGATTTGCCTAATGAAAAAACATTTTCAAATATGTGCTTATCAACTTTTGTTACAAATTACAAACTATCCAAAAATAAGCCATCATCTCCAACTGCATTTCCCAGATATACATTGAAGACATCATCACATAAAGAAATAATGTTGCGATCAAGGCCAGCATGTTTAAGATGTTACTTGCCAGAAATATTGTAGTGTGAAGAGTCATATTACTTTGGATTACTGTATTTATTTCTATCATTTTATGATGAAAATGAAATTATGAGACCTTTTCATCATATAAACAAGCATTCTTGCATAAACGACACTCATTAGATCAAGAACAGCTGCAGAAAACAAACATGGCAAAAAAATTTGAAATTGCCCTCCAACACATTTTAACCCTAGCCAATATAAATGATGACTGCATTAACATTGCTGCACCTTACCATCAACAGACAGCTGACAATGCCAATGAAGAGGGAATTCATGAAAGACCCAGTATATTTGCATTTGACATGTTAAAGGAAAAGGACCAATACACAGATAATACCACTCATGATTATAATGTAGACATGTTCAAAAAATTAGCTAAACTGGCCATGACAGAAAACGAATATCAAGAAAAGAAATTATTATTAACTGAAACTCAAAAGAAAGTATTTATTATATTGATAATCATCAATATGGTGAAAGATTGTATTTATTTGTAACTGGAGGTAAATCTTTTTTACTGAGATTACTCAGAGAACACTTGTTACGGAAAAATATGCACATGTATCCAAATGTACTAGTTGCAGCTCCAACTGAGTTGATGCATATATTATCAAGGGCATACATACATACTTTGTTACAACTTCCCACCCAACATAAGTCAAATGCACAATATACAAAATTATCACCACGTTCATACAAACTTTTAAACGAAGTTTTTAAATATGTACAGTTTTTAATCATTGATGAGATAAGTATGGTTAGCTATAATACATTTGAACATATTCATCTTAGACTTTATGAAGTGAAAGGTTACTATATGGATCCAAATATTCACTTTGGTAATATTCATATTATTACTTTTGCTGATATGTATCAGCTACCGCCTGTGTTTGGCAGTCCCATCTTTGCTGATACAAATAACAGTATTTCATTCCATTTATGGAAGGACCTGTTTATCATGTTTTAATTGATAGAAAATAAAAGGCAGTCCAACGATCATGAATATGAAGCAATGCTCAATTGTATACGAATTGGTACTCATACCAATGATGATTTAGACAATTTGAAATCACGTGTTATATCAGAAGAATGAAGGTTACCACATTATCTGCATATAAACCCCCTGAAAGAAGAAAGAAACAAATATAATGAACAATTGATAGATAGTCTCAGTATGAACAACCAGATATACAAAATAAATGCTATACACGATGTTCAAGATTCTTTTATACCAACAGATGATCAAAAATGTGCAGGGATACCTAAATCAATAATATTGTGTGTAAATGCACGTGTGATGTTAATAAGAAATATTGATACACAAAACGGTTTAGTGAATGGTGCACAAGGAACTGTCCATTCAATAGAATGGGATAATTCATCTACATATGATAAGAATTCCACTGACAAAATGCCAAGATGTGTTAATGTAATATTTGATAATGCCAAAACTATGTCACCAATCAAAAAAATAAGTAACATACCAATAAGGAAGCGGGAGGTTTGGCGCGCCGTAAAACCTAGATTTAACCCACCATTTCTTTTGAAATGCCTGTACCAAGTCAGGACCATTGCGGTTACCAACTTTTCGGTGGTGTGATACCTATTTTGCCGTATGTCTTATGGACTTTGGTTTATTCGGTAATTGTGTTATATACTTTATTCTCTTTTATTGGTAGTAACATTCCAGCTGCCCCGGTGTATCTTCCAGCTGATACGTTTTTCAAGTGCATGTGTATAAACAACAATTTTCTAGACAAAAGCTGGGTCGTTGACAAAAAACTGTACATGTATGGATATGTTTCCCCTCTGTTGAAGTCACCGCTCGAAACATTTTACTGTCGACACCATACTCTTGTCGGTCTGTATAGAATATCAGTTTCACAAATGAAGACGGGCCATTTCCTGTAAATTTACGGAGTAAACGAAAAAAGGATTTTCGTTTTCTCCGTCTGGAGGTTGTGATCCCATGAAACTTTCCCCTTTACCTTGAAATAACTAATACCGGATTGAAAAACGGACAATGCACAATGCGGCGGGTGTCTTTAAAGAGGCAGAAACTGCTTACCATTCTGAACCACCTGAGTTTACCATCGGCTTTATTGTGGGTCCGCATTAAATGGTAGTTTTTTATTTTTAGTTTTATATGTATATATGTCATGTTCCGTGTTGTTCGTGTTATGGAAATTGGCGTGTCTGTCGACTTTCCCTTATTGTCTGGCCCGTTGGTTTTCTTTCACTTCTCTAGTATTCAATAAACGATATGAAATAAGAGATATTAGCCGCTTTTCATTTTTTAAGCAAACTTTTTGGGCCAAAAGAGTCCTTTAACGACACTTGTCCTTTTACCTTTGTGTAAATACATGTAACTGTATCTTAATAAGGGAAATTCACAGATTGGTATGTTGAAAAAAATATTTGTAAAATCAAACGAAAAGCTATCTGTTTTGTTTCAGAAAGGAAAGTTATCAATTAGTAGTGAACAATGAAAATAATACTTATGAAACTGTAAGTATATAATATATTAGTAAATAGTTCTGTAAGACATGTATGCGTATGAACAAATAACAAAGTAAACAAGGATATAGCATTAAAGTGTAATAGTTTTGGTCCCTAGCATGTCTGATCAAGTACATCCAGAAAAGATGTGGATTGTGTCGTTCTGGCATATATTAAATATTGTCAAGGTTTTTTTCTTTGTTTGAATCAACAGAATATTAACTAAGTTGTAAATAATAAGAATGATTTTAATAACAACAGAATTGCCTACTGTAGGTGATGAAATATTACAGATGTAGATCTAAAGGGAATGCTCCATTTTTTAAATGCATTTGAAATTCAAATTATTACCTTACATTTGAGAAGTGTTCAACTTTTTACATATATATGACCTATACACAAAAGAATATATAAGATAGGAGTGGACAAATCTGAATCCATTACTCATTGCTTTGACATATAATATTAGCTACTGTCATCATATTTACTTTACGCGTGGTGTTTTTTTTGTGGTTTAAAACTAATAATCTTCCATTATATATTTATATATTTATATCTTATTTTAACTTTTATTTACTACATTTAATTCTGTTATCAATATCTTTGTTTTCTTTCCATATATATCAAACTGTTATCAACATCTCTATATATTTATACTTTTCTTGGACAAATAAATAAATTACACAAAAAGCTGGTCAGACTGAGCTGAGCTGAGTATTATTAGTTCAGCATACAAAGATTCATGACCCCAAACAAATTCACGTCGCTTCCTCATTTTGTAGGATCTTTCAAACAGCGCTAGTTCCACCTTTTAGCAAATGTGGTTACTCGAGGAGTGGGATGTCCGTCGGTATGAAACAATTGGTCATATTCAATCTCGACGATATTGACAATATGAACATGTTAGGAAACAATGTAAGCACAACACTGAAACAATATTTTCAACATTGCAATCTAGACAACATGTAAACATGATATAGAAACAACATTGTCAACATTGCAATGTTGACAATGTCAACGATGCTGACATAGTTTGAGAGAACATCAATGTAAAGATAATATCGGAACAATGTTGTCAACATTGCATTGGTGTCAAACTATACGATGTGAACATGTAAAGAGACAACAATTGAAAACCAATATTGAAACAATATTTTAACATGACAATGTCGATGATATCAAGATGTGGCATTTTAACAATGTAAACACAATGCTAAGACAGCAATGTCAACAAAGTAAGCGATGTAAATATGTAAAGAGACAACAATCTAAACATGATGTCAAAAAAATTTCTATGTCAACACATTTCATTTCATAACATTTCAACAATACCATGTCAACGATGTGAAAATGTAAAGAGTAAAAAATGTAAAAACACTATCGAAACAATATCCTTCACCTGGCAATGTCGTCGATGTGAACATGTAAAAAGACGACAATGTAATCACAATATTATTACAATGTGGCGTATGAGGAAGTACGCATAACTCTTTTTTGTGTCAAAGTTTTATTAGGTATGTCATGAATGATTTTTAAACATAATATATTAAATAATATATTAAATAAAATATTTTTGAAATAAAAATATTTTGTCACAATTTGTTCCTTATAAGCAAAATAAATCAAGTCAATAAAATGACCTGACGTCAATAATAATAATGCGTCAATAAATCATGGTTTTTCTTTCAAAAACAGTTGGAAAACAGGTCACCGTTTGACCCCATTTCTATCGACAACAATGGCGTCACGTGACCGCAGAAAATGAACGTCATTTTCGGTCCAAAATTGACAAACAATATTCAAAATATTTACATTATTCTTAACCCAAGACATGCTTCATTTAATTTCGAAGATTCATGAATAATTCTACACCGCAATTTCACAAAATTGTCTAACAAACAGTCTTTCGAATCTTGTATTTGCCACTGAATACGATGTTGCCGGCGACAGCACTGTCAAGGCAAAATTTCAAAACTGAGATTTCTTCCATAAAAATGAAAATGACGGGGCGAATTTAAAATTTGTGAAGGTTATCAATGTGCTCAAACCTCGAACAAAATTTGAAAACATATGACAGTTGAATACGCAAACGTAAAATTGATTTCGGTTCGGAGGGGTAGTTTTTCATGTTTTTCTATTGTACGAGTTATCCCCCTTTTTACATATTGCTTCTCTAAAGAACATTAATTTTGAAACTTATACTCAAAGTTAATATTTAGGTTTTTTTCAGACATTTGCGCAAAAATTAAGGTTTGGAAGAGAACAAAACTGTTTAAAACAAGTTGTAAATAAATATCCATAGTTATTTGTAGTCCTGGATGATTTTGACACTGAAAATTGGCAAATTGTAACACCCAATCTAATTAAAATTAGATAATGAGACACCCAGAAGTAAATGTTGAACTGGACAAAATGGAATGGAGAAGGAAAATAAGTTATGTTTCATAACGTAGGAAAGTTATACATATGACAAATATGCTTGTAGTTAACTCCAAGTTAATACAGGTCCATGCTAATTTATGTTCTGCTGAATTTAATAATCTCAACTTAATCAAAACTTTATCCCAGTTATCCAACATTGAACAAAGGGATATTTAGCATATTATTTGATGTATTTCATAACGACCCTTAAAATTTTAATAAAAGAGGTAGTCTGAATGCTGAATAATCAAATTACCTCAAACACACATTAAGCTGCATGTTTTCTATTTACTTTTTTGTAGATCATTAAATTAATATCGAAACTGTATTCCCCTTTAACAAATCCAATATATTTTTCTGTTCAAATAATTTATTTTTGTAAATGAATAAAATCATGTTCCATGTCCTTCTTTTTTATTAATTTTGCTACTTTTTAACTGAATCTAAATTTCCTAGTGATTTTTTTAATAAGTTTTACAGAAAATTTGTTAAGTATTGCAACAAGTTAGACCAGTCCTGTAGTTTCTGTGACTATTTACTTAGTTTATTTCATAAATTTAGATTTATTGTTGTTAGAACCACATGAATATATATTGGTTCATGTTGAAAATGAATAATTCCCTTAAACTTACAATACATTATCCATGAGAGAAGCATACTTTAGCAAATCCTAAAATGATGGCCTAAACTACATGGTAGATTCACTACATAAAGTACTGATTGGTTGCAATAAGACAATTTGATTAAAATCTTTGACTTTGACTTCTGTCTGCCCCTTTGGTATCTTCGAATTCCTTTTTTTACCTCCAATTTTTCAACATTGTCATTCTGTGTATGACGTTTGTGTTTACAAATCAACATGTTAAGAAATTGTTGTGATACAATTAATTTAAAATAAAAGATTGCATGCACTGAGACGATTTTTAAAGGTTAAACCACAAATTCTTTGATACATCCTATCGAATTGCCACTGTTCACCAAAAAAACGGATGGAAAACGGTACGCGACTGTATGATGCGTTTTTAGTTTGATAACGTTGAAATGAAGGTATGGTATTTTTGAAAAGCTTATTTAAGATTTAAAACTTTCGAAAAAAATTGTGGAAATTCAGATTCATGCTTGAATACGCAAACATCAAATTCTTACACATAAAAGTTTTTCGTTTGTTTAAAAATGGCGGAATCTGACAAAGTTAAGCTCCAATTAAACTTATTTAAAATAAATTACTTTTTCACTAAGCAAGAAAAAGTGCGAAAATGAATTATCTCCCCTTCGATTGCTGTCGATAGGCGTTAGCAATAACGGCGTTTGCTTTCCAACTGAAAATATAAAACTATTAGAATACCGTTGCAACTGAAATGTAAAAAATGTAGAGCGCGGTCTCGTCATCATTACAACCAAAACAATAGGAAAGCTAAGAGTTTGACGAGAAAAGACATATTAAACCTTATTCGTCTAAGAATGCTTTGCAAATCTATTTTAATTGAATGGTTTTTAGTTTTATTCTAACAAAAGTTTATATTTGTGTAAACAACTGCCACGACACGTTTTTTTAATATGTTTAGTACCCTATTCATTCTACAATGGACTTTCAATGTGTTTTTTTCTCTCTTGTTTGCCTCGGTTAATGAATTAATGATCAAAAATTTGGGCCTCCTTCATTTTTACTTTTTATCTTTAATATGTAATCTTACCTACAGTTTTCATACATTTTACAATTTTATTTTTAACCCATATTTAGCAATTAATTATGAGTTTGTTTATTGTTTCTTATTGTTAGTATATAGGCGTGTTTGAGTAGAACGGTTATGTTAAAGTTGCACATGTACTGTATGAAATTATTTTTTGTTTATTAGGTATGGCTTTTTAATGTTGTCCATGATTACCTGCAAAGGCGCTCATTGGAAATACGGAGAATTAGAGATACCAAACAGGAATGTATTCAAACATTTTATTAACAGACCACTCGGCAAAAGGTCTGGTGTTATTACATTATTGACAAAAAGACATGACCCGAGTGTCTTCGAGGCGAAAATGATCATTGAAAAAAATCTGAGACAACAAAAGCGAAAAGCAACACGAAGAAGGATAATTGTATTGCGCACACTCCCCGCGCTGATTTATTACTTTCAAAATGGTGGAAGACTGTCGTATTTAAATTCATATAATTTTTAATAAACTTAAAACTGTCTTTGTTGAAAGCTTTTTTCTGCCAGTCAAGACTATTAAAACCAGCACAAAAAGATCGTTAACCGCGATTTAATTTACGCCGAGGGAATATATCTAGCTTTTTACAACTCATTCATAATGTCATGTGTTTTTTACTGGTAATGTAACTTAACACAAAATTTTGCTACATGAAATTAAATTAAATGTTCTTCTCTATGCTTGGGTTGTACGCTCTTTTTTTCTCGGGTATTGGAATGATTGTTTGAAAGATAGAGTCCATCTTTTTACCACTGTGATGAGCAAAATTCCCTGAATGTTATCTTTATATAAAGAACGAGTGTCGTTAAGGCACATTTTTTGCCCAAGAATTTGGCAAAAAACTGAAATGCGGCTGATATCTATTATTTCATATTTTTCTATTGAATAATGCTATAAATAGAAAATCCAATAAAATTTTTAGTTTTATAGGTTCTAAAACGGTCATGTGGCACGTAGAAATGGCTTTAAATGTGAAACTACTAAGAAATTACTTAATTTGGTACAACATTTGATACAATTTAATCGATTTTAATATTTATCACAAAAACGACTAAACTTTGCACAATTAAAGATCTATCAATTACACGTTTTGGTTCAAATATCCTCGTGATGTTTTTTGTTTATTTGACAAAACCCTACCAAAAAGTTTATACTTTCGCAGAAAATCTATATTAGTCGAGATGACGAAAAGTATATAAGAATGAGCATTAAATTTTAAAAGGAGCATTATCACAACCCATAATTGTAAAATTTGGGCTTAAAGTACCTAGTTAAAAGAATTGGAAGATACTAAGGGCAAGACAGAAATCGATAACGGTAAGTCAGAAGACAGACAAGATCATGGTCAACAAAACGAAAGACAAACATAAAACAGACAACACTCCTTTGGTTTATCGGCGTTCATTACCTCCTGAATAGTATTTTTTATTTGGTCCATGAATATAATTAGAAGTTCATAAGGTTTGACTTATCTTCCTACTTTAAAACATTTGTAAGATATGGATAGTGTCTATCTTGCATATATTCCATAGTCTGTTTTAAATAGTATTAGTGGATATATTGCAAAGAGTGATGGTATAAAGATTGGCCACCAAAATCAGAAGTTGAAATGATCAAATTATTCAATATATGAGATAAATAGGAAACAACTTTAGATAAGAACGAGCGAATACATCCAATTAAAAGGTCTTAATCAAGGGATAAAATTGCTTGATAAAAAAACTTTTAATTGTTCATCCGTCTGTCGTATTTGTTTCATGTGTAATTTGACTATTTTTACCTATTAATTATGGTGTTCATTTCACGATTTTAGCGTCTTGTTTTGTGTTCAATTTTTATGTCGTTTAATTTTGATAAAAGTAAGGCGTATCTTAGGTGTCGTTTGTAAGAACCCTTAGACGGACTTAATTTTTACTTTAGCTTTGGCTTTTTTGTCGCGTCTGTAAAACTATAAACACGATGTCCATAAAATAATTTATGTATATAATTCTAAAATGTTTACAACAACGCCGAATTTTGATTTCAGGAATAATAAATATTTTCTTCAGTAATTATATCGAATATTAGACATCTTTGGAAAAAAACTGACATCTACACCAACACCTATACAGTAACAGATAATTAAAAGTGATCGATTCGTATTTGAAAATTTATCGAAATAAAAATTATTTTGAGGGTATGTTTCATTTACTGTCACGATTTGTCATTATTTTTGGGAACTTGGTAATAAATTCGCGATATTCCTCTTGATTTTTTCCAGACAAGCACAATTACCGTTGGGATTTTTCCCCTTTTACTTTTTTGCTGGTTGGAAACTATTTTTCTTCAAGGGGTCTTTTGTTTGATTTGCGCTGAGAAAAGTGGAAGAGCAAGTTCCTGATGTGGATCATCAAGACAATCTCAGCTGCCTCATCTCTCTTATCGACCGATTAAGAAATTGTAGTCCTCTCTTTCACGCTTTACTCAATTTCTTTTCAAGATTACTCATCTTCTTCAAAATTTCCCTTTAACTGATGCAATTGAGTACAATGCTTTTACTCTTTTGAAAATATATTTCGAATTGATATTTTGATGGTACTAAAAGAGAGATAGTTGTTTTGAAAATAACCTTAGTTATAAATTCATGTGTTCATTTCCGTGACCTATTCGAGGAAATTAACAGTTTATTAAAAAGATGTTATTTGTGAAAATTTGTGAGAATGACATTGTTTTTCTCATGTTGACCTACACAACCACTCAAACAGATAAAAAGACACACATTTTCATTTAAAAAATTATCTTTGTTCGCAAACAGTTTTCCCAAACTTACTGGACAGCCGAAATCACGGTTGTTTCTTTGATACACTATTACTGAAAGTTAAAGTAATAAATATAGTAAAACTTACATACAAAACTAAACTAGTAGAATTGTGCATTCAAACGAAAACGAAATAGGCGGTTCTTGTGTAGACGCTTCAGTTATTTTTTTTGGGAAAAGTATTTTTCAATATATGCGGGAGAGGAGGTATCATTTCATGAAACGGTTATATTGCCATGTTGAATGTGGGTCTCTTGGTTACCAGAATAACGTACAATAGTTTATGTTTTGAGACCTATTTACTTCAGTTTCATGATAATTATGATTACTCCGTACACATGACAACAGATTGCGTGCAAACCTAGCCACATTCAACTGAAATGCGGGAAAAATGAACAGATTGATAGCAGAATACCGAGAACCAGTCAAACACACCGTGAAACCGAAACAATAAATTCATATAGGGTCATTTTGGAGACACCCAAGCCACCAATTTAAAGCAATCGCTGAAATATGTGCTTCACTGGATACTCGAAAAAAGAAATATTTTAAAATTGTCGAAAATAAGTATTTTTGTGGGACTATTGATTATACAAAAAAAACCACTTTCCTATTTTGAGGAGATCCCTTTATTTAAATCGGTTGACCTAAGCGTTGTCGTAGGTGTTGTTTAATTTTCGCAAATGTCTATTTCAAGCACTTGTCACCCAACATTCAACATCCACCAACGAACAAGAACAATGTATAAACAATTTGATAATCATGACATACAAGTTTGTACTTGTTATAACATTTTCTAAATCCTGTCTATATATTTATATTTCATACTGGCATTTGCACAACCCGTGTTTTCTTTGACTTCTAATGATATTTAAACACTAAATCCAATTGGACGTATTTAAACTGACACCGTAGTGAAGTAAAACTTGGTTTCCTGATCGGTTGCTTTTGGGTTTTTAACTAGCAGACAGCAACTGCGAGTACACTTTTGATGTCGATACTTTTGTTGTATCTTTTATTTAGTTTTAATTATATTTGTTATTTGGTTTTCAGTATCGATCTCCATTTCAACCGATTTTTAAGTGTGTTTTTAATGTTGTTTTGTCACACCACTGTCCAAGGTTAGGGAAGGGTTGAGCGCTCACCAACCGGTTTAACCCCACCACATACCAAATATGCCTGTCCCAAGTCAGGAACTTGTAACTCTAGTGGTCAAATTATCTGTTGTTATTTCTGTTTTATGTTCATTTCTATTGGCAGCACTTTGCGCTATCTTTTGCGAGCATTCTAAGTCTTTGAGTGCACCAGTGGGGTTTCGGTGTTAGTCTTTCTGTTTTATGTTTTGTTACTGATCCCACGGGTTAAAAGGGGGAGGGATCAGCGCTCACAATTCGTTTAAACCCTGCCACATACTAATGTGTCTGTCCCAAGCCAAGACCTGTAGCCCAGTGTTTGTCGTTATTTAATTAGTCACTTATTGTTATATTTAAAAATAGGAGATGTGGTATGATTGTCCATGAGACAGCCACCCACCAAGTGACAGTAGAATTTAAATTTCTACAGGTCCCATTATAATATATATTCTCACCATTTTTCCTTTAGATTAGATCGATGGTCGTGTTTTATGTATAGTTTCACATTTTGTATTTCGGGGCTTTTTCATCTTCCGTTATGGCATGCATGGATTCGGGTTCATTATTGAAGTAGAAAAAGGGGGGATATGGTGTAAATATTCATGACACAAAAATCTCACATGTACAAGTAAATTCCAAGCAAAGGCCATCAATGAACATGTAGAAGTTTAAATTCTGCTGTCATTTGGTGGGTGGCTGTCTCATGGACAATCATGCCACATCTCCCATTTTTATAAACAACTGTAACAGCATTTCGCCTAGGAGTGTAAGCCTGATTTTGTACAGACACAAAAGCAGAAACTTCAAATTGCCAATCAGACCACATTTCGTAAGAGTCAAAAACATTAAAAACTAAATCATGGTACCAACCAAGAGCAAATTTTACAAGAAAAATAAATGCAGAGACCAATATTTACAAAGTAGACCCATGGAGGTATTTTATTTAACGATTTATGCACAGGGGATGCTTTAAAAAGTGTGATTAATATATGAACACTTTCACTTGCATTCTATTGGAAAAAAACAATCAAAATAAAAGACAATAGTACATGATGGTACGTTTATCATATAATAAATAATCTTTAAAGCCCAAGCTAAAAGAATATCCTATAATGTATATATATCAAGCAAGTGCTATCGAAATTTGTACATTAAAGTTGTAAAATTAACAAAATACAAATGCTCTTTGCTAGACGTTTAAATTAAAAACTAAAAAAGGTACACATGATTTTATTTGAATTGGTTCAAAAACAGTCCAATAGCTTGGTATACTAGAACGGATTAAAAAACTGGATAACATATCGTGTTAGCTGCACATTTGATATAAACAGATTCACAAAATAATTTAATAAATAACTCTAACGCGTTGAAATAATACAAGACAAAAAAAAAAAAATAAAAAAACACATGGAAAGAAAAATAAAAATAATTTTACCTGTGTACAAGCACTATCAAAGCTAATGACCTTTTTCTGATAGTTAAAAAGTGCTTCGAGTCCTAGCTTCAATTGTTTTGTGTCCGTTGATTTGGATCAGGTGAATGCCAGAGAGCTGCTCAGAAATCCTGCTTGTTTGACGAAAATTGGTGCACGAAGGAATCTAAAAGCTTGCGGATTCCATATGAAATAGATTTCTAAGTCATTCCACCAGCAGGATTTCAAATTGATATTGGCTGCTTTTTTAGACTCCCTTTTTTAGACTGCCAAGACTGAATTGACTGCTCGGAAATTTTCGTCTAGCACGCTGTGAATGTGAAATCTGCTAATTTTGAACAGCTCGCAAAGATGCAACAATACATTTGCACAACGTTTTATTCTTATTTTCGATAGAATTCCTGCAAACTGTTATATATTTATATTATATTAACTGTTATATATTTATATTATATTTTTCATATTTATTTTCTACTAAAAAGTCCATTCCAAAAATGTTAAGTTCATAATGGAAAAGTGATTTCAGTGGAATTGCTTTATGAGAGAGATATTAAAGTTACTTTCAATCAATCTGGGGCGTCCATATGCCCAAAACGTCCTTATTTTGCGATATAGTGAAAAATTTAAATAGATTGATTCATGCATAAGTATAAATCTATGCGATAAAAAAATCAACACAGTATTTATTACAAGTCGACGATCAGATCACGTGTCCAATCATCAATGTATTTCAAAATGCATACATGCAAAGGATACACGTGGATACACTTTTCCCCCCAAAAATATGCCAATGTTTTTTAATCAAGAGTAATTTTCTTTGTTACTCACAAAATTCGTGACACAGTCTATTTTCCCAAAACATTCTACTGACAACCCAAATTTAGACCCTTTTTTAGAGACAGAAACTGTTTACTCTTCAAGACCACCTTAGGTTTAAATTCGCTCGTGCCTTTTCTGCTGGGGTCCGAATCTTCTATATATCTGTGTTGTGTGTTTCAGTTTGTCCGGTTCTTGTCTTTTTGATTGACCCTGTAGTTTTGTTCTCGCTTTTCTTTGGGAGTATCGTCCATTTAGAATATTTTAGAAATGTTCATTATCGTTCATGTAGCAATATTTTAGACATTGTTCATTACAGACAGTAAACAAAGAATACATCATAATAGGGGACGATGAGTTGGGCGTCCAGTTGGGGAATTTTCTTGCCACATTGTGACTTTTTCAAATTAAGCCTGACAACATACAGACCACCGTTTTCGGGTCGTTGCATGAAGATTCTTAAACAATCTCGATAGTAAACCTTCAATTTTCTCGCCATGGCTCAAATAAAATATGAATGCTCAAGGGCATTGAATTTGAAGGTTTACCTCTCCACACTGCAGAATATACGATTATCAAAGGCTTACAACAGAAGATTTTGTTTCTCTAAATCTTAAATAGAGTGAATTTGCCATGGAAATACATTTATGACCATCTTCATAACTTTGTCTGTCAAAGTCCGTTAAACTGCATCGTCGTTGTTTATCACATTTTAACAACTGGTCGAGAGGTTGTGAAAATTCTAAAATATTCTTCAGAAACTTGCGTGTTTGAGCTGTTATCAATTTGATTTAGAATCCAATGTGGTAATCAAAATAAGTGTGAAATAAACAAGTGACGAAACCAAGTTACCTTTTTCTTTACCTAGGTGATCTTATATCTATAATCAGGCCGCACTCAGACCTGGCTTAAGTTGCAAAAATATGGACTAAAATCTTAAATTGACAAATGAAATTGACGGATTCATTGCATTTAAGTAAAAACTCACTATGAGAATTATCACAATAATAAATGAACAGTTTAAGGGGTATATTTTATTGACCGGTGCCCTTGCCAAAGAAAACGATAGATGGTATAGTTTTTTGTTGGATATTTAGACAATATATTTAGGTTGACTGTTCTTAACTTTATTTATGACAATAAAGAATAAAAATGCCAGGTATGACGTATACACATTGGAACTCTAATACATGTATATGATAAAGAATGCATTGATTTTTCATATCTCAGAGAAGAAACTGTGAATTTTCAAATAAAAAAGGTGTAAACGAGTTTGATTTATCAGACAGGTGCTTCTACAAGGATATGGCTTTGTTTTCAATATAGCATTTGCTATTATAGGGAAACTCACGTCATTTCACAAAAACGAACATTTCAGTCGTTTGACAACACTGACCAAGGTAAGGTTTTAAAAAGTGTTCAGAAATCACACTTTTTATATAAAGGTATTAAGTTTTGTACATAGTAGCATATCATGTTTTTTTCATGAATTATCAGTTATATTTGGCTCAATGAAGAAAATGAATTGTGCAGAATTACGTAATTTATTAACATGATATTGTTCATTTCCATTGGTACAGAAAATGAAGGTGCAACATTCCATGTTCATACTGAGCGTATTTTTGTAAGTATTATCTTTATTTATAAATCAAACATATACACAAAGTTCATGGTAAACCTTCATTTAAAGCATATATTGATCGGCGTTCAGTGAGTATTCGAAGGTGGATTTTCTAAACGTTTTGACTTTTTAATTAATTTTGGCCTGGGCTATACTGACGAAATTTAAACACTAACAGGTCTACAGTTTCAATGAACTGTTACGGTTTACAAATGTAGGTATTTGGAAATAAAAAGAACTAGAAATAACATAACTGAGCTTAAGTGAAAATTCTCATTAAAATCACTGTATTTCGTCTTTAAACACTTCATAGCTTGGAAAATGGGGGATATAAATTGTGTTTATTTTCCATGTTTTCGCGAGTTTTATAGAAAATAATAAAATATTTTTAATACGGATTCGAATCTGCAAATCCTGTCGGTTTTCGGTGTCGATCTCTATCAAGCCAGCAACGTAGATAATGAAGAAACTTGGTCAGATGAAATATTTCTGTTTTGATTACCTTACGTACCCGACAAATGATTTAAAAAATCATGAAAGGGATAGGAATATATAATGCTAGGTTTTAAAAATGCCATGTAGGACAAATAACACTAGAAATAGTATTTAAGACTGGAGTGGAGCATGCCGACAAATTTTCCAATACGTTTTTACTTTTCCGCAAAGAAATTTTATTTTATTTCCGCAATTAAAATTAATCAAGGTAATTCTTTATTTGTATTACAAATGTGCATTAAGATATGGAAATTTCCCTAACGATCAGCAAAACTAAGTTTGACAGTTTTCTAATTTTTCTCTTCTAGAACTAAATAAGTTTATAAATGTTATAACTTTTAAAGGTGGTATGCTCATTTTCACCTGTATTTGTATTTTTTTAAAGATATTTTAAGAATGAAACCGTAAAATTGTGGTCTCAAATCTAAATTTTAAATAAGCAAAACTGATATTCGTGCCAAGAGTCTTTGAACTTAAAAAAATTATTGCAACAAACATTCCTAGCGCTTTTTCCCTCATTTTTCTAAAAATTTTAATTAAGGACATTGAGCACCAAAGCAGTCTTTAACTCTATACTAGTCTAACCCCAACCATTGGCTCATGTGCCTGTCATGAGTAAGAAGCCAGTAGTTGTGGCCACAGGTTTGTCTTTGTGTTTATTGTTCTGTTAAATGTACAATTTTTTATAATATTTAGGTAACAGCAGTATTTTTTTACGCATACACGAATTTTATTTTGGGCAATTTAGAGCTTTTCCAGCCTTGTTGAAGGCCTTGTGGAGACCTCTAGATTTGTAAATTCCTCTGTTTTTCTAGTCTGTCTGACATTTCCCCATATCGTTTCATTTTCATATAACGATAAAGAATTAAAAAACTTCCAAAGTGTTCTTTGGCTGTATTAACGTGTTCGGTAATCAAAGGTACAATGTACTTCAAAGATAAACAACTAAATAAAAACATTAATTCCAGTGCAATTCATATGACTTTTTTCGCATTTTAATTTTTTCATTTCCGTAACCAACTCGATAATTTAATTAATTATAAATTATACCTCTTTCGTTTGCCAGGATTTCACCTGTTCGCCTTTGCCTGTTGCTCGCTATGGGGGTGGAAATAGGATTTTGAGCAAGAAATGTTTTTTTAAATATATACACCAATGATGTTATACTAAGTGCGTAAACCTCAATTAGATATAGAAGATTTGAAATTAATAGTACTACCACTGCAAGAATTTTAACCTTAGAAATATTTCACGGACAGTTTCATCAAAATACAAACTACTTTAAAGTTATTCAAAGATAAATGATTTAATGAGCAACACAAAAAATACGAGCCAGCAAATTCGGAATCGGCAATTGGGGACCGTGAAAATATTGATATTAACAAAATTTGTTAAATTTGTTTGATTTGCACAGGATTTAACTACAGGTTAAAATTTAACCACGAGTTGAAACTTAAAGGGTTTAACAACTTGACTCTTGATAGAAAACACATAATTCGATTACATGAAGAGAGATTGACGTCATTTTTTGCGAAATAAATAAAAAAATGTAGCACTTTTACTTATTTTATGTTAAAATATCAATTTATTTTATTAAGTTTATACCATACACATTAGTGCAAATACGTAAAGTAACGGATTTACACACTAAAGTACACCAAACGAATTTTGCCACAACAAAAGAGAACTTGCATCAAAAGTTTTACAGTGAAATATATCATATTATATATCGTTGGAATTCTAATTTTTTGCCGCAGCTGAAGCTGTAG
>JAULBM010003410.1:0-11939 GCA_032357055.1 Geukensia granosissima | reverse complement strand
AAAAATCAAAAGATATGTGAAAAATACAACGGATCTCAACCAATCAGAATACAGCATTCTTATATAAGGTGTAATTACACTATATAACCTCCTCTAAACATCCCTAATGATATTTATTTATAGTATGATGACAAACAAATGCAATCATGCTTGGAAGACAACACATCGAAACATTTAAACTAAAAAAAATGCTACAAATTTGTTTCCAAATCTTTGTATCTATGTATTTTATTACTCTGCTTTTGTTGCAACCTTTTACCTTTCCCAGTACCAACAACTAAAGCAATTTACCAAGCTGACAAATCTTTGTGGCAGGTTGCTGTTTGAAGAATTGTTTTTTAACATCTTACAATATTTTAACCCCTTTCAAAGTTATATGTACCATTTAGTACAAACAAGCTTGAAATCTCAAGATTTCCCAATTGGTACAATGCTGAGGTAATAAACATTTATTTCACTGCTTTAAACTAAAAACACATCAATTTGACAATCCAACAGCTCAATTTAAATTAATCAACTGGATTGTCAGATTGGTAAATTGCTTTAGCTGTTGGTACTGGAAAAGGTAAAAGGTTGCAGCAAAAGCAGAGTAATATAGTATTTTAAATAATAAAAACAACACATTGATTTCTGAATTAATAGTTTGTGTTATAATATATCAAAATTAAAAGTAAAAAAAGTGATGTACATGTATTATTCTTTGGTCTTTAGAAGTTCGCTCTTTGAAATGACACAGCTGAAAGGAACAAAAGTTTGCAAAATTAAGGCTTTGATAGCTATTTCTGCAATCATATTTACACATGAGAAATTGTAGTTAGATGTATTGGATAAGAAGGAAAAATAATGTATAAGAATGAAAATTAACTAGCACTCTTTATGCCTGCTGTTTGCTGTGGTTTGATTAATTGTTATATTTTATGTCCCACTGAAAAGATATAATCTTTGGCATCTAAAATTTATTACTGTATAAATGAGTCTTTGTACCTATATCTGCTTTTAACTAAATGGTAAGCCTGCATGGATTGTAAGGCTTTTGAATTTTTTTTTTCTTAGATCCTGTTGAGAAGATAATCATGATAGCTAAGTGGTTGGCATGTGTGTACAGAAGTCTTGATGAATTTCATGATAACCAGGAGGTTTACAACACCTTAATGAAGATGAGGATCATCCCACTAGCCTCCAAAGAATATGTCGCTTTAGAGGACAACACAATTTTCTTTCCTCTCTATGGAGACCAAAAGTCAAGATCACAGTATAGAGGTATATATGTTTTTGCAATGTTATTAGATTTTTCCATTTTTACATAAACAAAAAAAAAGAATTGTAATTTCTGGAAAATATAGCTCAAAAATGAAGGGTCAATCAGTTTCACTTTAAGAAACAAATTTTGCTTAAATCATTATCGTTCATGCTAAATGAGTTCTTACCATCATGATGTTTTGTTTTGCTCATTGACATTTTCTTCTTGATGTTCCCTCAAAATACAGATGTTCAATTCCCACTTTGTAAAATTTTTGAAGATTGTGAAAAGTTCCTGGAATTTAGTGACAAATAAGAGACTGTGATTGTTTTCACAAAAATTTGTTAGTCTAAAATTGATCATAAGTTGAAACTTCAAAGGAAGCCTTGTTGTGATGTCATAATTTATGAAAGAGAATCCCCTTAGACTTCTTGTGAAATTGACTGCTGTATTTTAGTTTAACTTTCATGCTTGCCCTATTGAAATATAGAATGAATATAATCTACATGACGAGAATCCTTGGTAAATGCAATATTGTTATAGAGATTCTTCTGATTATGATTTGAGAAATATTTGTATAGTTTAATAAAATGTTTGTCTATTCCAGATCCTATGATACTTTTACAAGAAGACATGAATACAATCCATCCACTGTTTCTGGCTGTCCCTGACAACGAAGTGAACTCTCAGGTCCAGAAGTTATTGACCAAGTTGTCTGTCCGATCTCTGACACCGCAGGATGTCATAAATCACCACATACTTCCTGTTCTGAAGTCGGACATGTGGAAGGTAAATTTCTAACATTGTGTTGTACTACCAATGAATATTTGTGACTGAAATTCAGGTGTAGTTGTGGAAGATTCAATAACAAAACTATCAATGCCTGGGTAGGTTAATGTTCTAAGGTGGGTTATACGATCAAACTTTTTCATCAAACTTTCTTCAAACTTTACCTGTGCACCTGTTTCCAACTCAAGTTTGATCATGGAAACACCCCATCAAACATGTTTGACAACTTTTCCAACTCTCATCCAATATTTGATGAAGTTGTCAAACATGTTGGATGAGGTGTTCACACTGTCAAACTGGAGTTGAAAACAGGTGCAAAGTAAAAGTATGAAGGAACATGAGCAAGTTTGATGAAAAGAGTTTGATAGTGTAAACGCACCTTAAGTAGTTGTTTGATACTTACCTGTACTGATCACAATCGCATATCACATGTTTGGTGTGATTTGTCTTGGCTTTATTGCATACAAATGGAGGATGTAGTAATACACATGTGATATGGTGATTTACCTGTCTGTAGAGATGTAAACCTTCACCTTATCTACCAGTAACACTGACATGATATGGCTAAATTCATGTTTAAAGTGGAGTAAGTTTCCAGACAAAAAACACCAAAAGAAAAAGGGGAGTGTATACATTTTTTAGCTCTGTCCGTCTGTCCAAAACAAATATTTTTTGTAGCATATTTCTATGGATTGTTTGGTTACAACCACTTGATATTTGGAATGGAGCATCAACTAGGGGTCCTTTACAGAGCTTACAGATTTCAAACCTGTGCAATGCCTTTTTCTGTTTACCTGTTTTCGAAACTTAAGGTGGAATATTCAGCGAGTAGCTGCTCAGTTATCTTGTGTGGTGCATGGTATTTGACTAAACATGTTTTGTTTTCATTAATAATTAAACATGTTAAAGCATCAGAGAATTGCTTTCCAGTTGAAGTTCAATATAGGTTGTCATAATTTCAGACAAAGTCCAGAGATGTTCTAATCAGCTACTTAATTTACATCAAAGAACAAGCAGAGAAAGACTCTTCATTGGTTAATATGGATGAGTTGGCTAATGTTGCTATAGTGATGACCAATCAGGGAGAAAAGAATCCAAAGAGAGACAATGTTCACTTCACACCAATTTATGGCAATAGATATAATTTAACACAGACCTTTCCAGGTATGATCTTTGATTTTTTTTAAAAAATGTTCTATGTTATTTTAGCATGGAGGTTCTAATTACATAAAGTGTACTTTCTGTGTATTATAAATGTAAACATGTCTTTATTCACAAGATCATGTGGTTATATTTTTGTGCATCATTGAAGACTTATTATTAGAGATAAAGTTAACAAATATTCTTTAATCCTTCTTGTGAAACTTAATTTTTTTAAAGAAAAAATGTTTTAAGTGATTCAGGCTCAAATAACAAACAGGTTATTTTAACGTTTTTTTGGGGTTTTTTTTACTGTTTGCAAGACCATGTTAAAACTTCAATCAAGTCAGAACTACTTATGGAGTACAAATTTGAATATTTTACAAACAGTGGTCAATGGGATTACTTGCCATTTCCCACCTCTTCATTTTGTGTATTTTTACCTTTTTTCCTTTAGGTTATGAGTGGTGTTTGTTTGATACAATATTTTCCTTTAGACAATGGTTGGTATCTGTTAGATACAGTCTACATACATTGCTTTTTATACCTTTTTCTTTAGACAATGTTTGGTATCTGTTAGATACAGTCTACATACATTGCTTTTTATACCTTTTTCTTAAGACAATGGTTGGTATCTGTTAGATACAGTCTACATACATTGCTTTTTATATCTTTTTTCTTTAGGTTATGATTGGTGTTTGTTAGATACAGTCTACATACAGAATTTGACAAACAATGCCGACAAACAACGTTGGCACAAATTCTTCTCTCGGCTTGGTGTAACAGACTTTCTTACAGTCAGAAATGAAAAAATTGAACTGGACTCTGAATCAGTGGTAAGTTTAACAAGCAAACTGATGTAATAATTTTAATGGGTGGACTTTCAGGAAATTACATTGTAATTATGATCTAATAATTTTTGTCTTTAAATAAGCTGACATAAAAAAGGCCTATTTTACCCTTGTACCAGTTATGCTGTGACCAAACAACTACCTAGAAAATCTTTAATTTCAGTGCAGTGAAGTAAATCTGTTTTGGTTTCATGGGACTATGTAAAATGTTAAAATGATGATAATATTTATGGTTTGTGGATGAAGCTTGGTATTTAAAACTTTCGTTTGAATATTAAATGATTTCATACCCCCCAAGAGTAGCTGGGGTAAAGAAAAAAATAGGCTACTTTGTTTCTCTGCCAGTGGTAGAACTCCTCCTAAAGTGGCATTCTTTTGTTGGGCAGGATGTATGAATTCACAACCAACTTCATTTAGAGATGAAGTAAAACAGTTGGTTCTGTATTGGGCGCATATACTCTCTCAGCACGTTAAAGACCCCTTTGCAACAGCTTGTAATGAGTGGTTGTTGGTGACCGGTTGCTTTAGCTAAGTTTACAAATATTACCACACTACCCAAACAGTCCTAATTTGGCATCCTATGGCTAAAAAATTCCCAGAGCCAACTCCATTTATGATTTATTGTTTTATTATTTGTTCTCGTCTTGAATATGCATGAAATATTTACCGCTGTAAATCAACAGTCAATCAATCAAAAATTGCAGTTCTAGTATGAAGCTATTATGGGTGGCAGCAATTGTATGTTTTGTTATAGTATGTCATGAAGCTTTTATCGGTGGCAGCAATGGGATGTTTTGTATAGTATATCATGAAGCTGTTATTGGTGGCAGCAATGGTATGTTTTGTTATAGTATGTCATGAAGCTTTTATCGGTGGCAGCAATGGGATGTTTCGTATAGTATATCATGAAGCTGTTATTGGTGGCAGCAATTGAATTTTTGTTATAGAATGTCATGAAGCTGTTATGGGCGGCAGCAATGGGATATTATCTGTCCTAGTAAACTAATACATTTACTACATTGATGGCTCATATGAATGCACTGAGTGATAATTTTTAGGCATCTACTGAAAATGTTTCATATTTGTTTTTTTTTATTGAAAAGATTCACACTAATGATCCTTTTCATTATAGAAAGAAAGTCCTTGGGCTCCAGTTGCACAACTTTACCCAGAAGATTTTAGCAATGGTTGCGTTATTGATGACTTCAGTTGTGATGAAATCAGGGACTTATTAAAATTCAATAAAGTTCCACAGACATATGAACTGCAAATGAAATCATTGTGTGAACACTTAGATCTATTTTGGGAGACACAGTTCTCAAAATACACAAAAACAAAACTTGTTAGAAAGGACAGCGATAAAGAACGAGAGGTTGAATCATCATTTTGTATATGGTTAAAAAACTTAGACTGGCTACCGGCAATTGAGGTCAAAGCAGAAATGGATACCAATGGTATTATAAAGTATTCTGAAGAAATTCATCGAATGACACCATCGGCTTTATATTACCCCTTTGCAGACATTGTCAGACTGCTTTCTTACACTGTAATGTATGTTGATGTACAGTTTAATACACAGAAAAGTAAATTTGCCAAATTTCTAGGTTTGAAATTTGAGGTTTCATTGGATGATCTTCTTAATAGCTTGAAAAAGTGGGGTCAAAGGTCAAATGATACACCTTCTGTCTTTGTTTCATCTCATAATCACATTCAGAATTTTTATCAATATCTTAGTGAAAATTTGAACAGGAAACAGATTCAGGATCTCTTAGACAAGGACCCAGTAATCTTTGTACCAGTCAAATTCAAAGGATGTGATTATGGAGACTTGGTAACTAAAGGTCGATTTCCTGTGGATGTTGCTGGTCAGATGCTCAGTCGACAGGAAGTATGGTGGGAAGACAAAACAGGACTGTTTACAAAACATCACGACACTCTATCAGAAATCCATGCTGATATTGGTAACAAGAAAATACTCTCTTCATATCTGAAATATACAAAGGCACCAGTCCTTAAAGAATTTTTCAACATAGGAAGAGT
Organism: Geukensia granosissima; assembly: GCA_032357055.1. Taxonomy (NCBI): domain Eukaryota; kingdom Metazoa; phylum Mollusca; class Bivalvia; order Mytilida; family Mytilidae; genus Geukensia; species Geukensia granosissima. Next base: position 5,879 of record JAULBM010003410.1, on the reverse strand, counting down.
ACAGATGTGTCCAGAAATAGAGGAATATGCAGAATTATTGGTGCATGTAACAAGTACACAGAGTAGAGTGGAGCAGGACATCCTGCAAGATTTTATGAAAATTTTGTCCGTCATAGGAGAGCAAATGTTTGTTCCTGAAGATGATCCAGAAATGGAAACAAAGAAGATGTTAATGGAAAGTAAAAAGAAGAAAATGTTGAATATTTTTAAAGGACAGAACATTATTCCCACGAAGAAGAAATCCTGGACATCACTAGAGAATAACCCTCTAATGGCAGATAACAAGGAATATGAACAAATATTTCAGAGCCATGACAAAGTCCACTTTGTTCTTCTTGAGGAAAATGTCAGACAAAGGAGGCAGAATATTCATAGTGGAGGTATAATAATCATTATCATTTTTACTCATGTTAATATCTTTGTCTATAGGATGACTTGGGGGTAAATTAATTAATTACAAGCAAGATGTAGTACCTATGGATATTATAGGTCATATCAAAATGGATACCACCTGTAAATTTTTTTCTTCATTTGTTAAAGAATATAGCTCTTTAATTTATTTTCCCTGCAGCAAGGTGGAGTGAGGGACATAGAAATGTAGGTGTCTGTCCATCTGTCTAAATTGTAAGTACACTAGCCATTTTATTTTTTGTTGGATTAGACACACGGTTCACTCATGTACTTGAAATACATGAAAGTACTTGAAAATAATCAAGCACTTCAAAAAATAATTAAATACAAAATAAATGAAGTCCTTGAATATCAAATATTTGAGAAATGTACAATTTATTGTTCAAATATTATAAAAGAAAGAGTCAGAAAACTTGCCTGATTTTCACCCATCATTTTATTAGACATACTTAAGCATTTTTCTTTGCAATGCTATGCTTATAATTTCTTACTACTAAACAAAATGGATGCCAATCATGACCCCCCCCCCCCCACCCCCCTTCAGAGGGACAGGGGCATAGAAATAGGCTGTTCGATTACTCTTCCTGGCAGAAGAGCACCTGATAAAGGGGTGACTGTTTTTTTTTTTTGTGGGATGTATAAGTTCTCAACTTACCCGAGAGCTGCTAAGATTGAGAAATTATATCCTTGATTTCTCCACCAGGAGGAAGAAACCATCCTACGATGTTGTGGATTGGCAGTCTTTGTTGGGTGGGATGTTAACATTTTCAAATAACATCCTTTGTAGATGATGTTAAACTGTCGGTTTCTTGTTGGCAGATATATCTTGCTCTTAGAACCCTAAAGAACCTATTGCAACAAATCCTTACGAGAGTCTATTTGAAGCCAGTTGTAATGGATAAAATCCTGCCCTATCCATAACGACTAAATCTAGGATCCAGTGACAAAAAAATTCTGTTCTGACAGCAACTTGTTTCTGTCCTAAATTTGAATTTTGAAGGAAGTATTGGGACTGCATATTAAGCAATAATTAATTAATTGAGTCATTACTAAGATCTAATGATAAACCTTTTGAAAGATGAATAATGAGGACATCTTGTCCTTGAAAATCTTGAAAATATGCCTTGTATAAAAGTCCTTGAAAAGTGCTTGATTTTTGATGTGAAAAATTTTTATGAACCATGTAATCAAAATTAATACAGAACTTCTCTTGTTGTCCTAGAGTTATTCCCCTTAAAATATTTTAATCATTAAATTTAAGGTTTTTTATTGCTTACTTTTGATCTCATCAATGGAATGATTTGAAGTTTGGATATGTTGAGGACCAATACAGACAAAGTAAAGTTTGAATTTGACACAATTCACTTTTGTCATTCCGGAGTTAAAAAAAGCTTTTCTCATCCCATGTCTGTAAGGTTATTTTTGCAGGGGCAGAGTGAGTTGTTGGAATATTTGCAGGGCATCTGTGTTTCATGGACACATTCTATTCTATTTAAATTTTTTGTAAGATTTTATGGTTTATTATGAACTTTTGAATGGACGGTCTTTTAAATGAGTTTGTATATCGGTAAAATAAATTTAAAGGACAAGTTCACCATTAAAATTTTACTTTGTTAAAATTTGTCTGATTTGAACATATTTCCATTTAAAAGTTGTGCAAACTTATAACAGGGGCAACAGAGGACTTCTTGGAATGACCCCACTACACACATTTAATGGAAAGGATTTTTAAAGTGCAACATCATAAATATTCCCCAGTATTTACTCAATATAATTGATTGAGATACAAGTAACATTATTTTATTTCTTTCATTAAGTTGGAGCACAGTACATTCCCAATCATGATGCAGTGATGCATGTCCTTCGGTTGTGTGAAATAGAAGATTTAAGTCAGGTAGTAGAGGAAGAGATAATAACAGAGATGTATATACCCTGCCCTCGATTACAGATGTACATGGTCCAGTGTGTTCCCCTGTTACAGCAGTTCCTGTACAATAACTACACCATTGTTTACCACAGTCTTATCTCTGCTGGAATGACAACTACAATGACAAGACTACAGTGTATTGAGGTTAGTTGTAGTAGATTTTAGTCCTTTTAAAAACAATTTAAATCAAATTTGATTTCGAAATAAAATTTTACAAAACTTGGTTTCCACTGCTGCTTGTGATGTCCAAAATCATACCAGTTGACCTATGAGACCTGGTTTTCAGACAGATATGATCCCTTAAACTCATTTTCATGGTCCAGTGTCTATCAACAGTTTTTTATTTTGAGGTCTCAGTTTCTTCACATAACTTACCATTACTTCGTGCTGATAACTCTAGATATGCATGTTCTTGTGTCATATATCTGGTGACCTTGACCTCCTTCTATGTAAATTAAAGGTTTTTGCACTTAGATTCTTTTCTCAACAGTTACACTTGACATCAAAACAAAAGTTGATGTGCTAATTGATTTAAAAAAATATGTTGTAAAAGCAAAATGTCTGTCGTGTCAGCATTTTATGATGTGCGAGTCCTCCTTTGTTGTTCAGAAAGTTATTTTTCAAGCAAGATATTTGTGTGTTTCGGCTTATATCGGTAACATAAGTACTGTTTATGATGAATTAAAATTTGATACATATCTGTTTATTTTGTCATATTTTTCAGACCAGCAAACTTGAAGTAAAGTACTGGTTTAAGAGTGACCCAGATATATATGCTATACGTCCTGAGACCTGTACATTGAAAAATGACCAGTTTATATTTCACTCTCAGAGTGTTGAATCCTATTCAGAAATCAACAAAGTCATTGCAAGAGTATTTAGTAACAATGACAGTAGCTGTTTTAGAGAATTAAGGTGAGTTATTAACTTGATTAAGTATTGTACCATTATTTGACTTGTATAACAGGATAACATCTTATTTTACTGGAAATTTTTTTTAAAGTAAAAGCGATAAACAACAGCAATCAGTGAACAAAAAAAGTAAATAATAGCAATAATTTATAGTAAAAAATAAAATCGTGACAAAAAGCAAGCATCACGACTTTTTAGTCTTAAATTATAGCACCAGATCTATACTACATTGATTTTGGAAACTTTGGTAGATCCAACAACCAAGGCTTAAACAAGGTCCCTTCAACTTTGAGCTTATAAAATTACACTGAAGATGGTTTGTCTTATCTTTATTAAATGTATAGAATTGTGGTATTTTGTGTTATACAATGGATGTATCACATTTTAACATAAACTGTTCACTCTTTTTTTCAGGAATTTTTTGACAGATGTACATAGTTGTATAACAGGCCAGTCTCATGAGACTATTGATGTGTTTCTGATGAGAAATAATGCTAGATCCCTGCCAGATTCAGAAGAAATATGGACAGTTCCTGCTCCTGTTATTCCTGAACCAGAACCAGAACCTGAACCCGAACCAGCAGGTATGGTGAAATTAATATTTGAATGACTTGGCAAATAAGTCTGAAATTTGTTCTAAGCTAAAATCAGCTGATAAATATTGTGTTGTTTAAAATCATCTGCAAAACATCATTAAGTTTGAAATTAGCTGTTAAATATTGTAGTGTTGTTTGAATATTTAAAAGAAAGAATATGAAATAGATACCAGAAAAACACAGTCCACATCTTCTCTAAATTGTGCACTGCATAAATTTTCGATAACCTGTTGCATTTGTTCACTACTAGATTTCAGTGGGCACGAAACAAGTTCTAAAAAAATGGGCGTTGTGTTTCTCTCTCTTATCAAATAGATTGTGACATAATAGAAAACCAGAGGTTCAGTTTTTACAGATCATTTCCATCATCAATGTTGATTTATTTTAGTTGAATATGTTGAACTAGAGGGAATACTTTGGAAAAAATATGACTGTGTTTTCCCAAAGGATTTATTGTTGCTAAAGAAGTTATTTTTACTTTAGTTGAACAAGAGTATATTTGTTTTTATTATACCCCCATCTAGCAGTGCTATCATTATGTCCAATCGTAAATATGCCCATCCTATAGTCTGTCTAAATACCCTATATGCACATCTAAATCATTCAACAGATTTCAATGAAACTTTTTTATGAGCATAAGAGGCAATATGTAGATTTGAACATGCAAAAGAAATTCATCTTGGCTCATTCCAAGCGCAGATAATATTTGGGGGCTGTGGTATCTTTCTTGAGTTTTGCTTTCTTTATGTCTTCTTTATTTTAGTTGAACCAGAAGAGGTTTATGAGGAAGTAGAGGAGGAAGTTATCATTGTGGGAAAAGAGGGAGGAGAGATAGACCAGGAACCAGCACCAATGAGAGCATGGCCACCAATGTCTGATGCTGGTGACCGAAATTTCCCTCCAAAGCCTAAAAGTGAGTTATTTAAATAACAAATATTTTTGAATATGATGACAGTCCCATATACAGTAAAAACATTTCTTATCTGTTCTCTGAATAAGAAAGGATACTTAGCAGTTTTTATTTGACCATGATAATGGCTTCTTGAAAGTTTTGCTATAGCAAAATCTTTCTATGTTGTCATCCATTTCAATGGATAACACTATGAAAATCTAAACATATTCAGATGCAAGTTATTTGGTGCTAAATACAAATAGTTCCACATCATTTGGTTTAACACATCGATGCCCAAGAACTTTTAAAGCAACTGAGAATTTCATGTGTGCCCTGATCAAAAGTTTGATTTATTCAAGCTATACTAATCAAATGTTAATACGAACTAAAAAACAGTTAAAATATGCAGAGCGTACAGATATTTTTATCATGTCGATGTCCGCTGAATCATCGAGCTGGAATATTGACAAAACCTCCGGTTACTATCGTTCCCAAAGTTTCATGAGCTTCATATTGCAGTGGAAATACTCAATTTCAGATAATTAATCCATTCAAGTATATCTGCTTATTTAGATTACCGCTAACAAACAAGGAAGCAACATGTGTCTTATTTACATCCGGGTACCGGAAACAAAGTAATTTTGGTGGGAAATACAAAACAAGTCAAGTGAGTCCCGACCGCAAACCGTAAATCAAAAGCAAAAGGTTCAAATGGTAAAATATAATTTGGGGCAATAAATTGGAGGAATTTTCCAGTCTTCAGCTATTAAACTTAAGTAAATAGTTCTCTGGACGTTTCAATTAGAAAAAAAGGAAAATTAAAATACAAAATAATGGGCTTCCAAAACAAGACAAATGATTGCATTTTGTTTCCTACTTTCAAAACTATGTTATTAATTTCAATGATAAGTCTTTAGTATGATGTCACTTAGGAGATTCCCTAAGAAATGCTTGTATTAATACAGGAAATTTGTGGTTAAAAGATTTTTCACTTCCAATGTTTTTGGGTTTTTTTTCATAACATATAAGAGATTAGCAGTAAACATAAAACAATTTAGAAATAAAACTACAAAATTTTAAATATTAAATACAGTGCCTTTGTCAAGTGGGATGACAAGGAAGACACAGATTTGAGTTCCTA
>JAULBM010003399.1:0-11939 GCA_032357055.1 Geukensia granosissima | reverse complement strand
TATATATATTCTAAAAATATTCATTAACTTGTCCTGTTATACTATCATCATTCATAGGTATTGTGACTTTTTTTCCTGTGACTTTTTTTCCTGTGACTTTTTATCCGTGACTTTTTTTCCGTGACTTTTTTTCCTGTGACTTTTTTTCCTACATTCGTGACAGTATTGTCTACCTAAGTTTTATTCAGGTTGATATATAGCCAGTTTAAAATTAATTGGGAAAATGGGAATATTTCTTTAGCTCACTGGGTAGCATGGCTGGCTGGTAACATAGAGGTCCCAGGTTTGATCCACAGTGATGACAGTCACAGTTTTGTGTTATCAATAATGCTCTCCTGTAAGATTTACAATGACGTACAACAGAAAAATCCATGATGGTTAGCTGGACACTAGCCAAGGTTTGTTAATGGTTAGAGTCATAATTTATGATGAATGTTGAGGTGGGGGAAGTGTGACAGTATGTCCTATCTGAGTTGTATTCAGGTAGATGTATAGCCAGTTTAAATTGACTTGGCTGATGGAATATTTCTTAAGAAGTAGTGCAGCTGGCTGTTAACATAGAGTTTCCGGGTTGGATCTTCAGTGGTGAATGGCGATTTTGTGTTGTCAATAATGCTTCGTTAACACTAGTAACATTCATGTGCAAATTACAGTAAGCAAACTCAGGCAAATGTTTACAAATGGGTACACTCATTAGATTAGTGATTACCAGTACACACACATTTGTGAATGTGTCACTGGATTGGTAGTTTTAAAAACAGTTTTTGGTGTGTTTTTTACTGAGTCTGATTCAAATTAGCTGTTTGCTTGGCTCCAATTTACCAAATAGTCTGCCACAAACATCTGAATAAACTCAATTATAGATTCATTCAGATGTTTGTGGTGTAGTATGTAGTAAATTACAATTTTTAGTGTTTTTTTTCTTACAGGGTTTTTCCAGTGGTATCATGAAAACAGTGTTATGGTTTATAGCTGTTGCCACACTTTGGGGCGGTACCAATCCATTAATAAAGAAAGAAAGTCGTGGAGTTGAATTGATTAAAAGAAATAACAAGATTCGGCAGATTCTGGCAGAACTTTATTTTCTATTTTCTAATTGGAAGGTAGGTCAGAAAAATTACATGTAACTGTTTTTTGTGTTTATTTATCAAAAATATATATGTATGGTCAGATGCTCAAATTTCAGCAATTTTGATAAAGTGTCAGATGACACAACGATAAGAAAAGTCCAGGACCTATTATTTCTCCTGGACTTGTCTAAATTTTAAGTTTTATGTATTTTCTCTAATCGAACTCACCAAAATTTAGAAAATCTGGTTCTGGACTCGCCAATTATAAAGCTCTCAAGTATCTCATGATGACAGCTTAATGCTGCACCAAACCATTTTTTGTGAAGAAATTATGTCAAATTATACGTTTTGTTTCAATGTTTCAACAATAAGGTTCTTTTTCTTTAATTCTTCTATGGACTAGTTTTGCCGTTTCAGGTTCAAAAATTTAAAACCTCTGCTGAATGGTGACTGTTTATCAAAGTCTGCAAAATTGCATGTGGTGTTGATAATCAATGCAATCAGATTGGTAATAACTTATTTATTTGACCAAAAAAAAATTTGTTAATTTCTGGTGTGATGCTGTGGATCACTTTTTTGTCCATTGACAGGTTGGTTTCCGCATGATAACTTTTGTTCTAGGAAACTGATTTTTTTTTTATTAAGGGACATTAATAATTGGTACCAGATATAGGTTGATATCGATTTTGGGTTATCTAGCCCCATCAGTTTTTGGGGTGGGACTATATTTTTTGTCCTATTTTTATGGTTTTTTCGCTTTGTATTCCCCATGACAAGGCCATCATAAAAAGCCACAAGCTTCATGACCTATCTCTTACAATGGGGAACATTGGTGAAGATTATCTCCTCCTGATAGCAGGTGGCATCTTAGTAGATCAGGTCCAACAACATGTGTTATCTGATAAGACTTATATGTATTTACATACACTCCTGTGTATCTTTTAGTTAATAATTATTAAAACTTGGTTTGGGATTTATTGTGTACATGTAGTTGCAAAAATAATTTGTTTTCTATTAAATTATTGTTTAGGAAAATAAATAATCAAATCTGTATAAATAATGGAAACAAAGAAGCACAAGATCTAGATATATTAGAGTGAAAAGAGAACTTATTGAGAGGTGAAGTAATAAAAAATTAAAATTAAGTGTCTTATAATTAATTTTTATGACTTTGTTTTTACTATTCTATGGATAATGAAAATGATATTTTAAGTATTCATATTTCCAACCGTTTTAAAGATGTTTTTATAGTGTTTTTCTAGGAATTTGATAATTTTGGCAGACACTGAAAGACTAAAGTTTAGTTTAATTTCAAAATTGCTGCAAATTATTTTAATTTTATTTGAATTAATTTTAGTTATTATAAAATCAGTTAAAATAAGAATTCACATTTGATCATTGGCTGTTTTTTTCAATTATAATTTAAATTGTTCAATATTATTTAGAGACTAATGATTTGAATAAAGTTTTTGGTGGAGAAGATAAGTAGAAATCTGTCTCCTGGCCTCTTCATTTGATTTTTGTTTATGAAAGCCGGTTTTAAAAATCATTTGATCTTCAATGTTGTTTAGATAATCAAAACAGCATTAAATGGTTCAATCTTTTCACTTACACTTGCAATATCTTAAAAAATAGTATCAAGATCCCTAAAACCTGAAGTCTTGTCTGCTCACCCTGTTGTCAGTATAAGATACTAATCCGACTGAACTATATAAGTTTTAAACCCTTATACCTAAAAGTTGAACAGAAGAATAAAACAAGTGCCTGTGACCACTTAAATCGCAGCGTGGACAAAAAACATCCTATCTCAAGTTTTCCACTGCAAAAGACAGGAATGAAGGAGTTCAACTACAGAAAATGAAACATAATATAAATTCTCTCTTATTGTCCACATTCAATTCTTGCATTTGATTAATTAGAAATTTCATCCATATTTGGCTGAAAACTTGCAATCCTGTCTTAAGTTGCTTTCAAAAACATATAAATGTACATTAAAAAATGGTAGTCCAGTATACATGTATTAGAAATATACATTCAACCATTATAAGTTTTTTATTGTTTTGAACATGAATTTGTTAAGAATGTCCAGTTAATTCAACATATTGTAGGAAAATGTAAACAGTCTGACATGAGCTACCAGTTGTTTATATCACTGACAAATTCATAAGAATTAATGGTAGTGTATGAAGAGTTCTGTTATATAATTTTACATTTATTAGAAGTATAAGTTTTACCAAGCATATATTTTTTATATTAAATGTTGTCATGGTTATAACATATATATTGATTTTGGAAAAGTTAAAGTAGTTTAAATTTATTATTTTTTACCATGTGTTAATTTGAAAAAAAGATTACTCATTTGAATAAACAAACAAATGTATTTGTAAACATGCATATATAGAAAGGGGAAGCTAGGGGTCATGTTCTCTAATATATAAATAAACTGCATTTTATACATTAAAATACATTAAAAGGTATTTTGTCTTACATTTAATGTTTCTTTGATGTAGTCCTAATACTATGATATGTCCTATCTTTGATAAGATTGTAAGCCTTGTCAAATTATTTTAGAGCAATATTTTTTTCATAGGTTAATTTTTGAAAATTTTTGCATCCAGTAACAATAAACTAGTTGTCATTATTAATTTAAAAGAATAACTTAGGTAATTAGTCTAATAAATAAATGCAACATTCTAATATTATATCATTTAATAGATAAGAACAGTTGTTTGTTGGACCTGATCTACAGCAGCGCCATCTGTCTTATCAATAATGGGAAACAACTGACCAATGCTCCTCATTGGCGCTCCATTGTTTTGTACCCCAAATATTCGGCAAGTAGCAGATATATTTGAAATATGTACATTTCTACTGTTATATCTCCATAGAAACGGGAAAACATATATGTTGCGCCATACCGTGTCAACAACAGTAAATTAAAAACAAAAGAACAATAACTTGGTCTTTAATTACTACTAAATGAAGTCAATCTGTCATGTGCAGCAGAGACCATCATCGTCACCATCCGAAGGCTCACATCCGGTACACCTTATCTGTCCATATTTCGTCACTGGACATATGCTTGGAATGTTACAACCGAGCTCTGAATATGTAAGATACAGGTAATAATTATCTATCAATCAGTTTGAAGTAATATTTAATAATATGCTTATTTGGGCGATATTGGTAAATTGATTTTGTGCTTAAATATGAGTTTCGTTAACATTTTGTTTGTTTTAAAGTTTTCTTTTATGTAACAACTGGCTGTGTCAACTTTTTGTCAATGTTTCCAAATGTTTTATAATGATCTTCTAAAATTACAAATGCTTTTGAAATCATTGACAATGATACCTTGCTAATGTTTTTATCAAATCCCCCAATTGCAAAGTGTGTTATATTGGTGAGAAGATCTGAGCAGATCCCTTTTGAATTACTGTAAAAATATAGCCAAAATAACCGGGAGTTTTATATACATGACTAATATAGAATTGTAAATATGTAACCGTTGAATATATTAATTCATACTTTGGACATAGCTAAAATTTTAAAATTCTTGTCTTGTTTCGAAATTGGATGGTTTGTTCAACAAAACTGTGACAACATGTTTAATAACTAGAATATTTTAAATTCATTTTAAAAATTTCAAATGACGAAAACGTAGCCTTTTAAGTGTGGATACATTACGTGCCTTTAAAAATTACCTTTTCAATGTGATGTGAAAAAAAACTTCAAACTAAATAAGGAAATTTGTATACCATTTAAGACTGAAGCTGTCATTATTTCTGAAAAGCTACATGAATTAAAATGAAAATTAAGACTATTTAATCGTTTGCGAAAAGATTGCAAGTACAAACAACAACCAAAATTGGACAAAAGGAACATGCAGGAACAACATATTGATATATTTGCTACTAGAGGACACTAGATTATAATTTATATTTTTGCCAAACGTTTTGTCCCTTCTGCTCGACCAGAAGTCCCAAGGATATTTACATGAAATATATCTTGTTTTACATGAATTTTCCGCAATTTTTTTAAATTAAAGGAACAAAAAATGCAAATTGGCTTCGCGAAGTATTGCACCAAGCAGTTATCCCTTCAGCTACCTCTGGTTCGAATTGTTTGGTTTTTTGGTAATTCCTTTACTATGCTTGGATCTCTGACCTTCTATGTATTGGTTCTAATGCTACTGATGAGAAGTCATTCCTTGAAATGTACATACAACATATCAAATGCACCTGATCCCACTCTTGTTTTGTAGTTAAGGAGTTTGTGGATTCCAAGCCTTTGTTACTTTGTTTACGTTTTATCTTTTCGTTTGTTTCTAATTTGTCTCGCCTCTTTAGGCTACGCACTTTTGATCATTCACATGGGTATTCTACACTGGACACATATATATTCAACTTTGGTAAAATTGTGTTTTGGCCGATAGATATAAACCTCAAACGGTCGGTGCCTTAAATCTACAATATACTACAAAGTACACTTACCTGGAACAATAACTGCAAGATATAGTGCAAAGAATATAATAAAAGATACTATAAGATATTTACATCATTGTCAATCAAAGTGAGAAAACCTCGCCCATTAATTATCACCTGATTTTTTACAGGCATATTGCATGGATAAGCGTTTAATATGCGTTCGCATATTATTTCAACTCTATTTGCCCTTTGTAAAAAATATGTTAAAATAGTAAAAATGAAATTTTAATGAAAGACTCCTGCATGAAGAGTAATAATGTATAGCATGTTTTTCAATTTATGTTTTCATTTAAGGCGGTATACCTGATTTGTGGTTTTTTTGTTTTTTTTTTTTTTGAGGTTGTAAAGAACAAGCTAAGATAAAGCCTATTTTGGCGCCCATATTTCCTGCAAATAACAGTATTTTAAAAAATAATAAAATTAGAATGATATTGTTACAAAGCATTACTTTAAAAAAAATACTTTTTAGACATTTCAATACTAAGAACATGTAGAATGTCATGATACTGCATAGATCAAGGCAAATGTAGAGGTGGTTTGTGTTTTTTGTTTAGATAACACAGAGCGCATTTAAGAATAATCCCAATGCTAATAAATATTTTGTACAATGATAAAATGCATTAAGTATTCAACAATAAGGTTAAATTTGCTTTGAATGAGTGCAATGCTTTCTACACCAAAACTGTCTTAAACATTCACATTCTTCGAGTATATGAATTTAATGAGTTTTGAAAACTCGGCAATTCATCCTTGATGTTTAAGATCTTACACGTTCTGACAACTAATAAATACTTTTCAAAATTTATTAGAGATGAGTTTAGTATTAAAAACTATGTTTGTATTGTAATTTTATCAAAACTTCAAATTGGAGCCCTAAGTTCCTGCAGTTTCAAAATAAGTCAATACATTTATCTTTATTAATCCTCAGTCTCTGACAAAAAAACAGACTAGAAAAACATTTAAAGGGAATTTATGCTTAGTTGGATTATTACAGTCCCCATCTGGTCGCATTATTGTCAATGAATAATGAATTTACTGTACTAGGTTGTGTATAAATTTGACTTATTGCATTGCAGCAAGTCATGATTGATTTTGCGGACGAGTACTTACCAACTTTGCAGTCTGGAAAAAGAACAAAGTCAAGAAATAATGATGGTGTCACAAACAATGTAATCTCGTCATAGCTGTATTAAACCTACTGTAATGGTCATTGATTAGTTGATGCACAATTCTTGTTTGAGTTTTTGTTATAATGTATTCATTCCAAAATTATTTGAATACGCCTGGTTAAAACTACTTTTATTCATCACTGTTATCATCTTTGCTCTCAATATATTAAAAATACACGGTTTAAGAACATGCATTATTGTAGAGAAATGTTTTTTTTTTCTGAATAACTTGTATTTCCAACTCCATTAAGTATGTTTATTTCAAAAAACCATACAGCGCCCATTACAACTGTGATTCAATGCAAATAATATCCTTGTAATTTTTTTATCTTAATTTACTAACCCCGAGTAAATTATCTAAAAAAAGTTTAGATCCACACCCCTAAACCGTATATATTAAAAAGTGGCACGAAAAGTCAAGTTTCATTGGAATCCCCAGGGGGGCAGCCCCGACTACTAATCTAGAAATTACAAATAATCTCAAAAACCGTTCAGGCCCCACCCATAAACCATATATATGTTCTAAGTCGGCATGAAAAGTCAAGTTCCATGGGCATCTCCGGGGGTCAACCCCATCCCCTTTATTCTGGAAATTATCTAAAAAAAACTGTTCAGATCACAACCCCTTAACCATAAATATTTTCAGTCTGCATGAAAAGACAAATTCCGTGGGTATCACCAGGGGCAGCCCACTACCTTATTTTGAAAATAACAAGTAATCCCATAATGCAATAAAATAACTGGGTTTTTGTCTACTATGAATCACTCTCTGTCTTGTTTTTAGAAATTACGATATTTAGATATGTAAAGCCTGTTTTCGTCACAAAAAAGAGACTAAGACAGCATAGCAGATATACATGAATTTGGTATTTTGAAATAAATATTATTTTCTTACCCACAGTTTCATCTAAAAAAAAAACAAGTATTATGTCAATTCAACTACGAAAATGAAAAATTTTCGTCGATACATTTAGAATTATAGAAAATGAAAATTCTACCATCCAATTTCACACACCTTTTTCAAATTAATTTTTAATTCTCCTACTACGGTTGTTTCGCATCATTTCAATTCCGTCAACATTTTTGAATTTTCGTCTCCCTGACCACTTTGCTGGAATGTAAGGCATCCGATTCTATGCCTGGCAACTATAATCCACACTTTATTTTATTTGACATGCGATGCATACACGGTCCTCAACGTACAATTTTTAAAATACGTTAGCTGAATGCTTTTCTTCGTTCTTGAATTTCAAAAGGAGTTCCTTGACGTTTTACACGCAAATCTGACGTAACTGACATGAGCACCGGAACCTATCTGCCTAACATTTCGTCATACAAACTCCCGGAGCAGTTCCAGTTCCAGTCCGCTGGAGTGATGAACGCAGTTACGGAACGGAAACGATCACTGTCCGGAGTTTGTTCGTCATAATGACATGAAAAAGGCGGAACCGGTCGACGGAATAGAAATGATTCGAAACAAGCGTATTAAAATTCTGTTATAATGACATTTTGTGAGAGATCTGCTTAAAGAACCTGATAGCAATATATAAAGATGACGTAAAATCTTATGTCTGAGGTCAACAGTGCGCTAGCCAGTCGTAAATTAAGTTTGGTTACCCCGAGTCTTCTTACAGCGCTAGCAAAGGCGGGAAAATCTTTTGGCAATTGCTCTCGATTTTTGACAAATCAATTTCGTATGTCCTCTATAATGTACAAATCCCTCGGATCTAAATCGTATATAACACTTGTACCTGTGATTCTATTATTTAAGACAATTTTTGGTGCTAGATTTGACTATTACAGTACTTTAAAATCATTTTCGTAAACGGACTTAAATGATTTCTTTTGAATATCATTTCTTTCTTTATATTAATAAGTTTTTTGTTATATGATTGTTTTAGAAACGTTTTAATAAGCTTTCCATGAAATGTAATTTCTTCCGTTTGAACGTGCAGTGAAATAGAATGAAATTACTTTTGTGATTTAGTTTGTAGAGAGCATTTTTTACCTGCATTTTAACAGGTTCTGATTAGCACGTGTCCTGTCATTCAGCGCGACTGCGTCCATGTAAAAAGGACATATATTTATGAGTTAACATTATTGTATTCGAAGATTTGCCGACATCCATTGACGATTTCATGGTCGCAAATTGAGTCTACTGGCGACGCGTTAGAGGAGCCAGTAAACGGATATTTGCGACAATCAAATCAAAATTGATGCCAGCAAATCTTCAAATGCTATACTGTTAACTCCATTCTAATGCAAATAAGTGAAATAACGATTAATCTTACTATTTTTTTTTATTTGTGATACATGTCGTCGCACGCGGAGTTCCTCCGCGGGCATCAACCGTGGATTTGATGATTTGAAAATTTCGATGTCATCCAATTAAAATCAATGTTACAAATACTTTTCCATTAGAATTGCGACATATGTATTTAGAGTATGAATTCTGTTTTTCAGATATTAAGAAAGAAAAGTGTATATCGGTTATATCAAGATGCAGGAATAAATACCATCGGCGTTGTCGTCAAGCAACCCACTTGATATGATCAGTTTGATTAACCTTTTTGTGTGTTCTCTATATAATGTATTATGACCTGGAGAAAGAACTTTCTTGTTTGCTTTTGGATGAACAGAGTTTATCTAAATCATCGTGGTGATGTAGCCAACCGTTACAGCTCTCATATAAATAAACTAATTAAATCACCTCAACGTAGTCAAAACTTCAGATATAACTATTCTATCGTCTGTGAAAAGATTAATAAAAAAATATTAAAGTGTAGAGTTTTTAGTTTTTGATTATATAAATTAAACTATTTACACATAAATATTTATTTCAACCGGTTGTATTTGCTACAATTTCCCTACAAACTTGAGATTATCAGCGAGAAAATTAACATTACTGGCTTGAAAGACGCGAATGTAAGAATATGAATCTAAATGATGGTGTTTTTACTAATTATGTAGGAATAGGTAAGATTTTCCAACCTGTATTACAAAAAAATCATAGAATTTCACACTGTGAAACATTATTCTGCGAATTTTACATGTGAAATTAATGAATTCACAGAAGAGAAACAACACTCATAGTCTAGGAAGATTTCACACAATAACTGATCAAATTTTGGAAATTTGGCCATCACAGAACATTGCCAGATGCTAACCATATTGCAAATCTCTCTGTTCCTGGCAACACTACGTTGGTATTGAGATCATGACATGGGCCAACTTCTGTCGATTCTTTAGCATTAAAAATGTAAAATCGAAGTGCTGAAAGTGTTGCTTTTTATTGATTAAAAAAACAAAAAATGCTTTGCATCAGGTTATACTTTCTACACTTTTAGAGTGCTAAAAGAACCTATATTTTGGCCTTGGGTTTAAAGGTCAAGGCCACAATGAGGTCATGATTTGGCAAGAATGTTGTCTCATGGTCAAAATATAGAAAGAATATGTCAAAGGTCAGAGTTCTTGCCCTGCCACCAAAGAATTTTTGAAACCCGAGTTTGATCTTGAGGTCAAAGGTCAAGATAAAATGTAGGTCATCATAAAATGCAACATCTAACATAGTCATGATACACCAGTGGCCCAAATATGGTAAGCTTACATCAAACCAACTGAACATTCTGAACAGGGCACAGTCAAATGCTTTAAGAACATATCTTTTAATTTTCATCAAAGGTCAAGGTCTCATATCGATATCACTATTATACACTACAAATTTTCATTTGAAGATACACCTATGGTCCAAAAATGTTTAACTTGGGTCGAAAGACAAAAATCGAATGACATAGGGGATGCTATAGCTGATTTGTGGGTTCCATACGTAACATAATCTTTTTTAATAGTTATACTTTAAGTAGGAAATTTCCGCTATAATAATTCAGTAAAATAACTCAGGTTATGGTTCATTATACGTGTGCCAAAGTCCGAGACTTAAAAACTAACAAATTTAATTCTATCATCAAAAAATGAATATTCATACAATTTAACAAAGTTTCTTTGTCATTTCAAGCTTGACCACTGACAATTTTCCAAAAATCAATAGAATTTTCATTAGCTTAATAAAAAACACTTTTAAGTTTCGCTTAAATATGATGTACATGTAAACTTTTGGAGTTTGTGTCTAGAGATCTCAATTCCAAAAAAAAGTTTTTTTTGGCTACTGTGACATTGACCATTGAAGGATTTTCCCTATAATCGCTGGGTTTTTCACTGACTTAATAGGTAAAAATTTCCTAGTTTTTTTAATCAATTGTTAACTGAAAGATTTTTATTGTCCATAGATCATGTCCACCATCACCAAACCAATAGCCGAATTCAACTTCACAGCTGAAACAAAAAATGCTGAAAGAATACTAATTTAACACTAAAATCAGAGGTCAAATCAAGGTCATGACTGCAAAACGCACTGTCTTGTGTTGATTCACAAATGGTCTTAAATATAGTAAGCTTCGCATAGGACACAAATAAGACAACGAAAAATGCTAAAAACATAATTTGATCTTGGAAATAGTAAAGAAAAATGCAATAATTTGTCTTGTTTTGGAACCCCATTATTATTGTATTTTGGTTTTCAGTTTTTTTTTCTAGTTAAAACCTTCAGAGAAATATTTTACTCAAGTCTTACTGAAACCTGGAAAACTCCACCTTTGTGTTGCCCCAAATTATATTTTTCCTTTTAAACTTTTTGCTTTTGAATTGCGGTTTGCGGTCGGAACCAACTTCACTAGTTTTGTATTTTTACCGCCAAAATTGCTTTGTTATGTAAATTAAGACAATGTTGCTTCCGTGCATGTTTCCGTAGAAATACTTGAATGGATAAATTATCTGACATTGAGTATTTCCACGGCTAAGGAAACTTTGTGAACGATAGTATCCGGTGGATTCATCAATATTGCAGCCCGATGATTCAGCTGACATCGGCAAGATCAAAATATCGGTACGCTCTTTTAAGTTTGAAATAAAATTTTATTAGTATAGCTAGAATAAATCAAACTTTTGATCAGGTCACATGTAAAATTCTCTGCTGCTTTAAAAATCATTTGGTATCGATCTGTTAAACGAAATGATGTCAAACTATTTGAATTCAGAACCAAATAACTCGTATCTGAATGATTTTAGGGTTCGTTGTGTTATCTATGGAACGCCGTAGCTGCCTTATGTTAAAAACTTTCATTATATGATGGTACTTTGACATTATACGATGATACTTT
>JAULBM010003388.1:0-11941 GCA_032357055.1 Geukensia granosissima | reverse complement strand
CGCTTTGATTGCTGTTCTTCATCTCAAAGTCACAGTGAGGCCTTCAACACGGAGTAAAAACTCGCACCTCACTGTAATTTTATCATAAAAAATTTTTATCACTGAGGTGCATTAATTTTAATATAATATGATATATGTGATTAAAACGTTGAGATGATCTTACAGAGTTATTTCCCATAGGTGTTTGGTACCTCCTTAAATGGTCCTTTAATTGCCATTTTTGAAAATTGTTATAGGTTTTGCAGAATGCTTTCCGACATTGCCACTGTGATTAGACTTATTTGAACATTTGAGTCTGTTGAATTTTTACATTTCCTTTTTGAATTATGTTTGGTTTTCTCAGCGGCTTTCCAAATGACTTTGATCATCATTGGACTACATGAAATTTACAACCTTTCAGAGACCACTGAGCCAATTTTAACCAAACTTTGATGGTATTTTTTTCTTGAACCACTTGCTTAATTCGGACTTTCATTGAATAAATTAATCTCCTCTGACCCCTTACCCCCACTTCCATTACTATATATTGCAGCTGGTTACCATCTAGCAAATTATAGCCAATAGAGCAATTGCAGGCTCTTAGAACACTCTTGTTATTTTAAAACATGCATTCATTAAATCTTTCAGGAAAAGTCAAAGCTGATGGAAGTAATTTATTAAAAAGAGCTTTGAAGTCATCCAACTTGTGCTTTAGACAAAAATATTTATGTAAAAAGAAATGTCTGCAAGATTGTTCATTAGACTTTATTAGAAGTGCTCGTTACCGTGTTTGGACCAAAGATCAACATCACAGAATTGAATGGTTTGCTGATAAGTATTTTGAAGCAGACATCAATGATAAGACTATACATTTTGGTATCGATAAAGGAAAAACAGCTTGTGGCACATGTTTCAGGAGATTGTATCATATTGATAAAAACTTCTATTATAAATGGATTCCAAAGTTTGCAAAAGGTGCAGTGTCTTCTGGTCATCGACAGGGTCGTTCCATTTCTAAGGCAATGGAGACAGCCCACATTTGGTTACAAGATTATGCCCAGTACAGAGGTGATCATATGCCAGATAAGGAAGTAATAATGTTGCCATACAAGACCAGAAAAGTTGACATTTATTCATTTTATTCGGAGGAACAAACAGATCAAATGAAAGTTTCTATTGCCCGTTCTAGTTTTTATAGTTTATGGGATGAAAAATTTCCTCATCTTAAAATAAAGCAGGTATTTATATTTTATTTGATTTGAGGTTAATAGATAATGCCAACTGATGACTCATGTTTGATGTTGCCTTGTGTACTACACCAACAAGTCTGTTTGGTTTGTGATAGTATTGTATGGTAATATCTATCATTTGACGCCTGTTTTAGAATTGTTTCTTAGAGTGTGTCGATTTTCCCAATTGTTGACACCACAAAACAAATACCTTGTAACACAGCAGCAGCACCAAGCAGGAGTCACTAGTAGGTGTAATCCATTAAATTTTTAGAAGTTATAATTAGATATAAATGTAAATGTTTAGATGTATTTCTTTTTTTATTAAATTTAATGTTTATAGGAAAATTTGATTGATGGTATAAGATAAACATTGTATCAGAATATAATAAATGTGTAAAGGAGTAGGTTAGTTAAGTACCATATTTGGTCAAAATAAAAATTTTTTTACACATTAATAAGTTGTTGTGAAAATGCTGTTTAATAACTGATTTTTAGTTAATTTCCATCATTTCGACAAAATGACTATTTTAACAAAAATATAACATTTTCTGTAAAAATACTTAAAATTTTGGAGGTGTTTTGTTCAAAATAATATAGATCGCACAAAAATGTCGCTAAGATATTTTAACAAAACGTGTTATAGATTGATCTTTCATTGTGCAAAGTTTGGTTGTGATGTTTTGGTGCGATCTACATTACAATTGACAAAATTGTGTAAAATTTAGCATCCAATTACATAATTTCTTAGTACATTGTATTTTCATATTTAAAGCAATTTCTATGTGCCTTGTCATCGTTTTAGAACCATTTTAACAAAAAATCTAATTGATTTTCTTTTAATAGACATTATTTAATGCAAACAATATGAAAAAAAGATATATTTACCACTTTCCATTTTTTAGCAAAATTCTATGGCTAAAAACATGCCTTAACAACCCTTTTCACTTGGGTATTACTACCCCAATATCTCAATGCTTTTATAAATATTCCTTATTAGAATTATTTAAGACAAAAGTCTTTGGGTAAATATACTGACTTGCCTTGCATTACAACAATTTTGTTCATCTGAAACTGACTATTGTCCCAGATGAACAGTTGGTAAGAGAAAATTACATGTATGACAATATTTCATTTCAGACAAATTCTTTTTCTCGATGTGAAACATGTACAACATTTGCAACACGTTTAGAACAGACCAGAGATCCTCTTGAAAGGGAGCAGCTGAAGAAATTAATCATGCAGCATAACAACAGGCAGATGTAAGTAAAATACGACCTTTGTGTGATGAATTCAAGTCTATTTATGCTCTACTTTATCAGATATATTTTTTCTGTCCTTAGAATTGAGTTCAGATCTGACAACAGAATATGCCAGCTTCTTGGTATTCATTCTTCATTGACTTTACACATTTTAATTTTCTGGTCTGAAACCATTTGGCGAAATTTAACTCTTGGCAGGAAGTACATGTGATAGGTCTTTTATAAAGTTTCCTCATTTCATCTTGATCAGACAAAAAAATGGCTGCCATTAATGATACATATTTTTGATTGGCTGATACTTATAAAATATCTTAAACCACTTGGCCAGAACAAACAATATTTGACCGTCTGCACAGGAGAGATTAAATATAGGAGGTTCTTTTAAAAGTTTTCGCATTTCTTTCTGAGATGACAGAACTGGATGATTCTTATTTCTGATTGGCTGCTACATAAAAAAATCTCCTGAAACTGTTTGGCCAAATGCAACAGTATTTTGCTGGTGGCATCAGTAAGAGGTCCTCCCTAATGTTAACTCATTTCCTTTTTATCTAACAAAAGATGTTACTACTATGGAGGATTTTCATATGCTGTCATACATTATCTCAGATCAGATCATTGCAGACTACAAACATGACTTATCTATGGAATTTTGTTATCTGAATAGCTAATATGTCAACATCTTCTCCTCTGAATCAACATGTCCATAACAAATCAGTCAGAATTAGATATGGCTGCCATGGAACATCCTTGTTTTTGATTGTGCTTTACTATTTTTCAAATACCAACCCCTTTAAGTGACCAAAATCCATGTGTGATCCTTTATTTTGTTCTTATAAAATTTTTCATGTTATCATGGATATGAGAGTTGAAAAATGCCTGATAAAAGACTTAAAGTAGCATTAATTCCTTTTGCAGGGCAGAAAGGACGTATTATAAAATGAAAAGAAAGACTGCTGAAGAAAATAAACGACAATACTTAAGTCTAATTATTGATGGGATGGACCAGTGTAAGTATATCAAATTATTGCTTCTTATTCATACAAACAAAAAGTAGGAAATAACAACTTTTATATCATAGCCAATCAAAATATCTCCACATATTAAATTCATCATTTGAATGGAACAATGTATCAGTAGCATAGTAAAAATTTTACAATGTTTTATTAAAAAATATAAAGGTATAAGTTTCATTACACTTTTAAGTTTCACACTGCTGGGTGAATCTATGTTGCAAACAATAAATTTGAGAGCTTTTTTGCCATATTTTTAAATTATTTTTTATATTTTTTAGCTAAGACAAACCTGCCACATTTTACTGGAAGACAATCAAAGGTAAATTAAACTTGCATTTGATTATTTTGTAAAACCATATTAAGTGGTCACCTTTTGGTGTAAGAAAATCACCTTTAATGACAGTCCATCTCTTTTATAAAAAAAATGTAAAAAGGAGATGTGATATGCAATGGTTTGGTTCCTCAAAAAATGTTAAAAAAACTAGAAATATTTTAATGTGACACATATGCTTGTGGCATCTGGCCCCATTTTGCTAGACGTCGTGACATTTAGGTAAGGACTCTGCAATTTTCATTAGAAAATCTTATTGTTAAAATTTCTTGCTCTAATGCTATTGGAGCAAAGTAAAATCAATTGATTGGAGTGTCAACTTTGTCTTGGCAACTGTATACATTGTGAGTGATTACAGACTCCTAGGAGCCTCTGGTTTAAAAAAACTTAATTTTAGCAGTATAGTTGTATCATCATTACTATATTTTTTCTTAGGCTATTGATGCTGCAAACCTGTTACACACCCATATACAAGGCATTATAAACCATGGATTAAATGAGTTTACCACCTATGTTGACATAAATGAGTACAGACATGATGCAAACTTAATCATGAATACTTTGCTGAGAAATATTTATGAAACAAGTGTTGCAATGGTAAGTTTTTCAAACCGTAGACATTGCGATAACTTTCCCCACCACAATGTGATGTATGTGTACTTAAAAATGTCAATCTTCAGTAATTCAATTTATTAAGATAAAGATCTGTTCTAATAATCAAGCGAAATGTTCACAGAATACTGAAAAGGCAAAAAAATTGAGAGACACTACAGAATTTTACCTATTCAAGATCAAATGATTGAAAGGATTGATTTGTGAATTATCTGAGGGTGTACCTTTATAAAAGTAGGAGGGCTGAAAAATTGAAGATTGAAGCTAAATTAAGTCTTCAAGTTACACTGAGCCCAAAGCCAAGAGGAATCATTGCTTTAAATATCTACCTTTACAAATGGCTTTATATCGCAAAATGAAGATAATCCATCATTTTAACATATGACATATTTTTCTATGCTTTGTACATATGTCTAGTAGTAGCCTCTCATCTGCAGCTGTAGAACCAAAGCAGTGGAAGTCCGAGATGGAAACATAGTAGAGGAAGTACTCAAATTTCAACAATCAGAAATAGGAAAACAAATTGTATTAGTTAGCTCAGACCAACCAATCATTGGATAGCTCCTGTGAAAGTTATAATTTCCCACTGACTCCATAATATCGCAACAACTTTTTTGAAAAGAATTTATTTATTTTTTAATGATGACTTTTTGATGAATTCAGATTTTTTGATAAAACCAATGTTTTTTAGCTTTTGTCATCACTTGGCATCCCTCGTTAACTTTTCACATTTTCATTAACTCCTTCGAAACCGCTAAGCCAATCGAACCAAATTTCCGGGAAGGCTCTATATAAGGTACTTTATAAAGATTGCTCATTTTGTCCTGATTCCAACCTGGCTGCCATGGACGATTCTTGTTTCTGATTGGTTGATACATTAAAAATCTTCTCTTCTGAAACCCATTGGCCAAATAGATTAAAATTTGGTATGGAGCATCTATGGAAGGTCCTTTATATAAAGTTTGTTCATTTCATCCTGATCAGACAAAAACATGGCACTGTGGATGATTCTTGTTTCTGATTGGCTGATAACTTAAAAATATTCTCATCTGAAACTGCTTGGCCAAATGGATTGATATTTGGTACATAACATTAATGGAAGGTCCTTTATAAAGTTTCCTCATTTCATCATGATCGGACAAAAAACTTGGCCGCCATTGAGGATTCTTGCTTCTGATTGGCTTATACATTTAAAATTTTCTCTAAAACCACTTAGCCAAATGGATTTATATTTAGTATGGAGCATCTATGAAAGGTTCTTAATGAAGTTTTCTCATTTCATCCTGATCAGACAAAAACATGGCTGCCATGGATGATTCTTGTTTCTGATTGGCTGATACATTAGAAAATCTCCTCTGAAACCGCTTAATGGATAAATATTTTATTTGGAGCATGTATGGAATGTGCTTTATGAATATTGTCGCCATGGATGATTCATGTTTCTGAGTGGTTGATTATTTAAAAAGTCTTCTTCACTGAAATTGCTTGGCCAGATGGATTAATTTTTGAAATGGAGCATCAGTGAAAGGTCCTTTATTAGGTTTCTTCATTTTGCCCTTATTAGAATCCATGGAGGATTCTTGTTTCTGATTGGCTTATACATTCTCAAATTCCCTTAGGGAATTATGTTAAACTAATTTGCTCACTAATCAGGACCACTCATTGGTAATTACGGTATAAGTTTGATTAAATTCCTTACTTGTATAATTTTTCAATGGATATAAAAAAAACATGTACTAATGAAACATGAATACAAATTCATTTGAACATTTCAGAATTCCTATCTACCAGAAATTCTATACTTACAAGCTGACAATTGTTATAGAGAAAACAAAAACAGATTTGTGTTGGCCTTTTGCGAATTGCTTGTCCGCAAGAAGATTTTTAAAGAGGTAAGTGAATCAGTGTATGTTAATGATGGAATATAAAAAGATAAAATTATACCTTCAAAACCATTTTTGTGTCTCCTTATTTTAGTTTTTAGTGAATAGAAAGTCAGGGAAAGTAAGACATCTTTAATGTTTTTTATACGACCACAAACAATTGCTTTCGTTTTATAGTATAATGTTTCTGTTTATGAACAAATAAATGAATCATTTATTAGGGATGTTCACTGCACTGTTTTCATAAGGTTGTGACAGCTTTTTAGACCTTTTATATTGAAACATAAAGTGAAAAAAATTCTGGGTCAGTGTCTCTTTGTTTTCAATGTTGTGTTGTGTGTTCTATATTTGTCTTTTGTTTCATTTTGTTGGCCATGGTCTTGTCTGTCTTCTGACTTAATGATTTCATGTCTGCCCCTTTGGTATCTTCGAATTCCTTTTGAACCACATTTCATCACTGATTTGAATTTTTAAATTTTCATTTAAAAGAACATAAAGACTCTTCAGTTTTACACACTTTCTGCCCTCAAAACATTTCAAGGAGTTAGGGGTGCTTATAATGTGCCCTTTTCCTGGGTTTTTATGGCTCTTTATATTATTTACAAATACATATCTACAATGGCATATGGTAAAATTTAATTATTATTTTTGTTTAAGTACTTCATTCTCATTTAATTTTCAGGTCCATTTATCATTCCTGTATGTTGGGCACACACACGAGGACATTGATGCTGCCTTTAGTAAGGTTGCAGAAAAACTAAGAAAACAAGAAGCAGAAACACTTCATGGACTTATGTCTCTTCTACCAAATGCAAAACAAACCAGTGGCTTATATGACATAAAAAATTGGTTTTTGAAATATTTAAATCCAATTAAAGGACATGTCCATCCTCACCATTATAAATTTTCCATAGATGCTAGTGGCGAAATATGTGGGGAATATAAAGGAAATTGTCATAGGCCTTGGAAAAAAATGCGCAGATCAGTGCTTCAGAAGGTTCCACCGGGCATTCCAAAAGTACTGGAACCCATTAATTTGAAAAAAATTAATTTTGATGCTCTTGAGAAGAACATTGAAAAAAGCAGGCTCTTATTTTCTGATATTGTACAGAACACACAATATAGATGGTGGAACAGATATATTGGGTACCTAAAAGAAACAGCAGAAAATAAGGACAAATTAAGTTTTTATGCAAAGAAAAATGCAAGATGGCTGCTTCCTTTATTGCCAATGCAAAACCCAACTCGTCAGGTCCCAAACTTAGTTCCTGCAGAACTCCATGAAATGGTGGACAGAGAGATTGATGATCCAGAGGTAAGTATTTAAATATTCTTTTCTAAATCACAGCATATAAATATTGTGTGGCCTCTAACAAATTTTGAATTTATGGAAAATCAGATATTCAGCATGGTTGCCAAGAATTACTTTTTTTGAACTAAGTCTGTCAACTTTTGTCTTTTGTTTGACCCTTCAGTTTTTTTTCACTTCCTCTTAATGTGCCTTGAATCATTTTATACCATTATTGATAAAAACTTTATTGAAAATTAGGCATGCCCTAAATTATAAAATGTTACTAAAGTTACTTTAAGCTATTTTTTGTAGAAGTTATCAATTTTTATATAATTGTGGTTTAATTGTAAAAAAATTTGATCTGATTTTAGTTTTTTCATTTGAATTGTCTATATATGTAATTAGAGTAATATGTTAACAATCAGGCGCTGATCCAGGATTTTACGTTAGGGGGCGCTGGTCCAGGTCAGTGCCTTCTTAGGGGACCAGGGGGGTGCGAAGCCCCCGGAAGCTCATAGAAATCACGAAAGTTAAGACTAAAAAATTATATTTTTTTCGTTTTTAGGGGGGCGCGCGCTGGGTGCGCCCCCGCCTGAATCCGCACCTGACAGTTTTTTCTAAATCTTATCATTTTCACAATAAAGAGGTTAAAGTGTGCGGAAAATTCAATTTTGTATGATATTGAAATTTTTCATTTTTTGTAAGATTTTGTTGGTTTTTTACCTATATTATTATAAAAATGCTACAAAAATAACTTCAGTATTGGGGAAAATGGTGGTCAAAATTTTCAAAGACCCTTTCATATTACTGTGTCAAGCACATTATTGTGTTCAGCAAAATACTTTGT
This sequence comes from Geukensia granosissima, assembly GCA_032357055.1. Lineage (NCBI taxonomy): Eukaryota > Metazoa > Mollusca > Bivalvia > Mytilida > Mytilidae > Geukensia > Geukensia granosissima. Next base: position 3,494 of record JAULBM010003388.1, on the reverse strand, counting down.
CCACACTTACCCAAATGTTCATTTTTCCCACTTTCACATATAAATGTGTGGTTTTTTCCACTTTCACATTTTTGTTTTTTCCACTTTCACATATAAATGTGTGGTCATTTCCTTCTCCACTTGGGAAGCTATTAATTTATTTGGTTGTTGTTTGGTGCTACAGTGATTCACAGCTGATTTTAAATGCAACTCAAAGAATATTGTTATTTTGCAGATTGAAATGCCTATGCCAAAAAGCAGCAAGAAGAAGTCAAAACCCAGTAAAGGAAAGAAGAAACAAGGAGGTTAATATTTAATTTTTATTTAAAACTTTTCAAAGAATAGAGTTAAGCAAAATTATATATCCACTACAGGAAACATTGATGAAAATAAACTGCAGAATAAGACTTGTTAACATGAAAACAAACAAAATTTGAATTCTATAAGATATACACCTACATGATCATATTTTGAATTCTACAAGATATACACTTACATGAACATATTTTTTATATATGTTTTAATGTGAATTCTTTATTTCAGAAGCAGGAAAAGGAGGAAAGAGGACAGTGTTTTACACATATGTTTATGGAGTCGTGTGGAAAAAAGAGCAAGACAAACATATACTGTTATGTATTTTAATGGAAATTCTTTTTTTCATCAGTGGTATATATTATATGTTATGCAGTATGGTAGATTTGATTGTTTTGTTGAATTTATGGATAAGGCAGCATACTCATTTTAACGCAAAGTGCAGCAAAATTTCAATTGATCACTTTTTGCACAACTCTTCTGCTAACTATTTAAATGTGATTTCAAACTAATGTAAAAGCCTTGTTTATCAGATTGACAAATTTTGGGACATTTGTATCAGAGAACTACACATTCTTCTTCATCATGTACAAGCATATGTTTTTTGTGTATTATATGCATAGTATTTTTTTTTAAACTATGATTTATAACATGAGTAATCCCACATCCTGGCTATTACAAAATGGTTTTATGATTCCAATATGTGCCATATATCATAATCAGACAAATAAGTCATGCTTTTATTGTTTCTGTCAATATAGGACCAGTCCTATATATAAGCTATAATTAAATTGGTATTTAAGTGCAAATGTCTTTCCTAAAATACAAATGTTCTATGAATTGAATCACAAATGACATTATAAAAAGGCAAATATCTAATGAATTGATTCGCAGTGTCCATTTTAAAAAAAGGCTAATGTCCTTTCAAAATTGGAAATGATTTAGCCAATATTTAACAGTTGGACAAATAGGAAGACACTTATATATACATGTATTTAATCATTCAGAATAATTTCTCTCATCAGAAGATTTTTTGAATTGCTTTAGTTTTTCAATATATGGATAACAGTTTTTTATTATGAGATATTTTTTTCTCTGAGAGACCAGTATGTACCAGTACATCAACTATCCAGTAAAGCTTGTTATCATAATAATTACGCATCATTTAAAGATGAATTCAGAACTTTATTCTCAAAGATTACTTTTAATGTACTCTGTGGTATCAACAGGTAAGTGTATTTTTGCAAGGTAAATAAGTATACCTTAATTCTAACCTTTTTAAAAGTTTATCAATTTTTAGATAAATTTTCTTTTAAAAAATCAAGAATGAAATAAATTTGTGTGTTGAAAAGGGTTAACTTTCAGAAACATATTACAGTAAAACCTGCATTTAAAGGTCACCAAAGGGACAATGTAAATTGGCTGCTAAAGACAGGGAGTTGTTTATTCATGGTTCTATATGACTGACATATTCAGCAAAAGGAAACTGAAATGTGACTGTCAAAACCAGGTTTTTGCTTTTGCTTAATCAGGGTGACCGCATCAGCAGGTTTGACTGTACAAGGAATTAAGAAGAAAATATCTTCTCAAAAACTACATGAATGTATTAATTTGAAATTATTTTCTTTATCAAACGCCAAATGTAGAATGCCCTAACTTTTTAGAAGAATTTTCTTTTTAAAAAATCAGAACATTTAAAATTTTGAAATGTAAAGAATTGTCAACAACAAAAATGCATTTGTTAACATCTTCACACTGTATTAGATGATTGCAGAAGATTTTTCTTCTAAAATAATCAATTTTTCTTCTTTCAGTGAGAAATGTATTTATCATCTACAGGTTTCATAAGAAAATGCATTTTTAGAAGATTTTGTTATGACTGCTGCCATTTTCAATCATGCTTATATTAAAATCATTTCAGAAGACTTTTCTTCTGTAAAAGCTAGCACACTTTCTTCTTTGGTTCACTTATAGATAAATTCAACACTTCAGAAACATTCTACTCGGATTTGTAATTAATAAATATGCTTCTTTGGAAGAATTATTCATCGAATGTGTAGCTTTGGAAGAATTTTCTTCTCAGATATATATTCTGCTGTACATTTGTAAAAATCTGCTTTGAATTTTTAAGAAGTTTAGTTTTGGAAGAATTTTCTTCTCAGATATATAACTGATAAATATATTTTTATTCAACTTGTATATCTTATAAAATCTGCATTGAATGCTTGTTGTATTGTAGCTTTGGAAGAATTATCTTCTCAGATATTTAATAAATTTGCTTCTGTTGCACTTTTGTTGGAGTTTTGCTTTGGAAGAATTTTCTTCTGGTGAATATGCTTCTGTTGATCTTTTGTAAAAATCTGCTTGAATGGCTTCTATTAAACATGAATGAATTCTATAAAAATCTGTTTTAAATACTCTTTTTTATTGTAGCTTCGGAAGAATTTTCTTCTCAGATATATAATAAATAAACATGCTTCTACTGAACTTGTGCAATTTCCATAAAATTCTGCCTTGAATGATCGTTGTAGTTTGCCTTTGTTTGTTGGAATATATGGTATCTGAAATCTGGTAATATAAGTTTTATACATGAAATAGGAATCTCCTATAGGTAAAAGGGAAATTGTAGATTTTCCTTTTTTATTTTGGACAGAGTTAATAAAAGATCTATGTGCAAATGTTTGGTTAAAATATCTTTGTAATGTTTTTGTGCGATCATATCTATTTTCAACGAAACACCTTCAAAAATTTAGTATTTTTACCGAAAATGTTCAGTTCTTGTCAAAATAGTCAAATATACCCTTTCAAGTTGTCGAAATGACGAAAAGTATACAAGAAAAAATAATGAATTATTTAAAAGACGATTATTAAACAGCATTTTCACAACAACTTATTATTGTGTCACAAAATATCAAATTTGGGCCAAATATGGGACTTGACGTACCTACTCCTTTGAATGCTGTCTATCACTTAAATGTTTGGAGACAAGGCTGTCAATTCGAATTCCATCGGTCTGCATGTATTGTTGTCAAACATGCATGTTGATGGCAACAAAATATAAAATTTTTGAAAGTTACCAACCTGAGGCCTCTTAATGGATAAAATGTTCCGTCAACATATGTAGTTAATTTGCGAGACTCGGGGGGGGGGGGGGGCAATCCTGTATCTTGACTAATCTTCTCTGACGTAAAAGACAAATATAA
>JAULBM010003377.1:0-11942 GCA_032357055.1 Geukensia granosissima | reverse complement strand
ATCAAGAACACGTGGTGGTAAGTGTTACTGACTAATATATATATATACTAACTCCATAAAATTTATGTTCCACACCAAAACCGTATCCATTGTACTGATGAAGACGGCACAATCTTTTCGATTCAAGTTGCATAATGTCCCCGATAAACCCCCGTCTAGAGGTAGTAATGAAAAAAACCTTCCCCTTTAACCCTAACTCGGGTATTGGACTGTATGTTGTAAAAATACAGTTTAAATCTTTCCATTGTAAAATTCCTAGAGTTTAATCTATATATTTGGCTGATTGGCGTTCACTACGACATGAACTGTATATGAATGTAACAAGTTGGCATTGAGTTTGACTGATTTTTTGTTCCATGCATTTTTGACCAAGAACAGCGCTTTACACACATTTAAGTTGGTTTCTTAATAGTTTATCTAAAACATTTGTATGATGTGCACTCTGTCAGACTTCTCAAAATTTGTCACTAAAAATGTACCCCAGAGAACCTACTTTAAATAAAGCTAATAAGGGCAGCAGCAGTTGTCCTTTTCTGGATTGAAATGTTTCGGTTTCGCAAGTTAAAATTAAAACTAAAATATACGATAAGAGAGACCGATTTCTCATTCAGTATTGTGAATATTTTATTCCTTGACGAGGACGTCCCTTTTGCTTCATTATACGGTGTATTTATTTTCAACTTGTTTGTTTTGCCCGTTTATACATTGATGTTTTAGATTTTAACAAACGTAATATTTTAATTTGATAACCAACATTTTTAAATCAAGGATTTTGTTACCTTAAGTAAGTTAGAACTTTTACAACATTCTATCAAAAACATTACGATATGTTTTTTTAATTTGTTTGCATCTGCAGAAAATTGATAAATTACGGTATATCACACCCATTTGTTTATGGAAATGTGGTATATAAAGCCCGCAAATTAAACAAAACCCATTTTGACTTGTCAGTTACTTGAATAAACTTATACATTAAGTTTGTTTTTATATTGATTTAAGATCTATAAATGTTGTCTTCTTTGCCATCAACACAGACTCTCTGCTCGATAATTTTCAAAGAAACTAATTTCAGTCATTATTTTGTGAAAGTGTTTTTCCTACATGCTGTCGATACTTTTTACAATGTTAGCACTTGAACAACACCTTGTTTTAATTTTGTCGGCTATTAATTATATTTTAACACCAAACCAACCGGACGTGTTTTAATTAATGTTTTAGCTTGAGAGAACTAGTTTGTATATTATCAACTGTGAATGGATTTTGAAAAAAAATGTAGCTGTCAGAAACTGCGAGTACTTTTTCGAGGTCGTTCCGTCTTGTTGTCTCTTGTTGTTTTGTTATTGTCTGCGCACTATGTTTAATCCGACACAGTTGGCTTTTAAAGTTTATTTTAAAAGTCGTTCTGTCACACCACTGTTCCACCTTAGGGGAAGAAATTGAGTATTATCAAACATGTAAACCCCGCCACATACTTTATGTGCCTTTCCCATGTTTAACAGTAGAGCATTATTTAAAATACAAAATTACGATCCCAATTACTGGGGATCGAACCTGGTACCTCTATGTTACCAGCCAGCCGCGCTACCGATTGAGCTAAAGAAATATTCCTTAAGCCCAGTCGATATAAACTGGCTATATATCTACCTGAATAAAACTCAGGTAGGCCGTTCTGTCACACAAGCAATGAAGCAGATGTCGTTGTTTTCGTGTTAAAGTGTTGCTTATTTTGCTTTTTTTACTCATTAGCTCGATAGTTGTTATATTTGAATACCCACACATTTTATTCTTTGGGGCCTTTTACAGTTTGCCGTAAGGTGTGGACATGTGTAAGTTATTGAAGGCCTCAGGGCAACCTGCAGAAGCTTTTGATTTATACGTGTTGGATGGCTGTCTCGTGGACTATCATACCACATCTCTTTTTTCTATATTCCTCTTGCTTCTTTTGTATAGTAGTATTAATTTTCAGGTACAGGAATTAAGTATTTTTTTTAAAAGATTTGGTAAATGAAAGAAATAGGAAATTCTTAAAATTTGACAGAGGCCCCCCTAAAAAAAAAGATGTTTGGTTTCCACTAACCCGACCGGATCACATTTTTACTGCCGGTTCACACAATTTTTTTTTAAAGAATTGAAAAAAAATATATAAAAAAAAACTCCGACGGTTGATATTTCCTCACTGGAAATATGAATTTTTTTATTTATATCAGCAGAGCCGTTATATGTGGAAAGGTCGTATATCTTTTTCCTCCTCCTCCTCTCTTTGTATTTTCCTCCTCTGTCAGGACCACCACTAGAGGAATTATTGATCGAAATCGCGGAAGTTTATCGTAAACCAAAAAAAAAAAAGAAAAAAAATAATCCCTGCCTGCCTGGTCTTCAAAATTTTTTTATGGTAGGGGAAACCAACAATCAATTTTCTTTTGCCTGATCTCCCTTTTTTAACCATAACTTGTCTGATGAATATAAATCTAGAAACGCGCTATAAATCAGTTAAATTTGGCTTTGCATATTTATTTTATACGCATGTGAAGATGTTGATTATGTCTTTATGGTATAAATTCCTTACCATTTCTTTGAAATACCGGATTGGGAATTTGTCTTTCAATAGATAGGAACTGCCCGTGTCTATCTTCGGTAATTTTCAGTCAAGGCAGCGAAAAAAAAACAGAGGGGGAAAAATCGACAGAGACGGCAATCTCGAAAACGTGAACAAGATCATGATCAAAACTTGAGATAAAATGTACATATAAAACAAACAACTATGACCAATGTGACTCCATGACAAGAACGTGGATGAATTTGGGTGGTCCGGTAGGATACAGCCAGAGATATAGTAGCTATGAAAGTTCATGAAACAGCAGTACATGCAGAACAGCATATCATCTAAACAAATGAAATCGTTTCACTTGAAAATGTTCGGTCAAAGCTCGGTAAAAACTTAATTCCACAGAAAAAATACGAAGGTAGATATCCATATGGCAACATTACAACTACCCTCCTATTGTTTTTGTATATATCAGGTTACTGGCTAGGTGGACGCGATGACGTTGTCGAAGGACAGTGGGAATGGTCATCTGGTATCCAGATTAACGAAGTAACAGACTGGGCACCAGGAGAGCCCAATAATCATGGAGACCAAGATTGTCTGCAGATAACATCAGGAAATAATTACAAGTGGGACGACGAGCAATGTGATGCAAGGCTGTTTTTCATATGTAAACAAGGGTAAATAGTTAAAAGTCAAAGAACGTGATACATGTTACCTGTCCAGTTGAGTATAAAGCTTTTAAGGTGTTCCCAACAGAATTGAAAGTAACTCAAGTTATATGATTTGATAGCAATATTAATGCATCTAAGCAATCAAATGTTTTGGTGATGAAATTTCTTTCTATCTGTTGACATTATTTCAATGGCATGATTGAAAATTATGTGGTAATTCTTTTTGATCAAAGTAAATAACTTGAAAAATATTAATAATATAACATGTAAACGAGTGAAAGTTACTTAATTAACAGTGTTGGGTACTCTTTTAATTTTCGCGTATTTTTTTCTTTAAACTTCGTCGACAAAGGAGTAGTATAATGAATGTCCATGAGAAAGCCATCCAGGGTAATTTCCATGAGAAAGCCATCCACCAAATGGCAGTCGAATCTTAACTTCTGCTTTTCCTATTACGGCCTTCAACGAACCAGAGTCCACACAATAGCTGTAAAAGGCCCCGAAATACAAAATATGAAACTATTCATAAAACGTGACAATTGACCTCATCTAGGTAGCCCTATATTTGGCCTAAATCTGAGACTATATGACACAATAAGTTGATGTGAAAATGCTGTTTTACAACCGTTTTTTATTAACTTAAACTTTTCGTCATTTCGGCAAAATGTCAGGGTATATCACCTTCACTGTATTTGTTAGCACAAGCGGTGTGTTCTCTAATAAAGTTAGACTTCTTTTTAACAAAACCAAATATTTATATCTTTGATTTCCATTTTGCATAACAAAACACAGATGTATCAATTTTTTAAGACGTCTTCAAATTGTGAATATTGAATCGTGGTATGAAGTGTTAAAAAGTCAAACGTTTGAATACTAGGATAAAATTTTAAAGAATCAGATTTTGGGTATTGAAGCAGATCTTAGAGATTTTTAATATCCACATTTTATTAACATCGCTTGTGGAATACGCTATAAATATGTCCTAGAAGAATTTAATAACTCTTCAATGCGGATGAAATATTGATTGCTATATGGAAAATGATTCATATACGTGTAAGAGGTTAAGCACTAAATCAAATTGAAGTTTTTAAATTGATACCGTAGTAAAGGAAGACTTGGTTTCCTGGTCGGTTCATTTTGGGTTAGCAACTACGAGTATTCTTTCGAGGTCGATACTTCTTTATATCACGTATTAATTTTCATGTTTTTGTTGTCCGTTGTCAGTATTGATCTCCAGTGTTAAATCCATTTCAACCGATTTTTAGTGTATTTTTATTGCTGTTTTGTCACACCACTGTCCTATATTAGGAGAGGGTTGAGAGCTCACTTACCAGTTTAACCCCGCGACATATTCAAGATCTATCAAGGACAAATGTTTGCTTTTGATTAAAATATCTTTGGGAATATATGCTGCGGACAAATCTATAAACATGATAAAAAAATAACGTATTGTTACAGAAAGTGTTACATTCTTGTTGAAATTGTCAAATAAACCTTGTCGTTTTGTCGAAATAATATTAAAAGACGGTTGTATAACAGCATTTTCACATCAACTTATTATTGTGTCACAAATCTCAAATTTCGGCCAAATAAAGTGCTTGACCTACCTACATTTGGTCGATATTCATGTTTTTTAAATAGTTTCAGATTTTGTATTTCGGGGCCTTTTACAGCTTCCGCTATGCTGAGGACTCTGGTTAATTGCTGAAGGCCATAATGGGACCTGTACAAGTTTAGATTCGACTGCCATTTGGTGGACGGCTTTCTTTTGGACAATCACACCACAGCTTATAATTTTATATTTTTTTCTCTCGTTGTATGGTTATTAACAGAATCGATTAATATATGATCATGATAAAGTTAAAGCTCAGAATAGTCCTTAGATGATTGGAATTGTCGAGTACTCTCAAATGTAACTTTAGTACCAGCAGCCACGTTGTCTAATATTTCCACAAATCTGTAAGATATAAAAGATACAATAAAGAATTTTTGAATTGTAAATGTACTTGGACATGCTGCAACTACAGTAGCGACCTGGAAAAATTTATACAAAAGCTTTAAAACAAAACCAGCACGCTCAAAAACCGAGCTAATCCGGTCTCAATACTATAAAATCCAAATCACACAAAGAATATGAAACCCGAAGACTAATCAAAGACCAGACCTCATACAGGTATGGGACAAGAACACGAAAAAAGCTTTATTATTTAGTATTGAAACGCTTTTGAAAAATATTGGTTTTTGTCTTCAAAGGAATTCGAAGATACCAAAGGGGCAGACAGAAATGGTTAAGTCAGAAGACAGACAAGACCATGGCCAACGAAATGAAACAAAAGACAAACATAAAACACACAACACTACATTGAAAACTAAAGCTGGAGTAACACGAACCGTTTTGCGTCGACGTTTTCGTAATTATTTCGTAGTTCTATTATCATCTAGGCAAAGTGAAGAGATTGCTACATGTATTTTGATCGAGCTAACAAAAATCATGATTTAGATCACAAACATCAAGCATTATTAGCAATTATATGCAACAATTCTTTGTAAAGTAAGCTGGATAAAACAATGACAGAAAAACAGGACAATATTACTTTCTCTGTCAAAGGTGAGCCAACTCCTTCTTGTCGGAGGTATTTAAAAAATATAAATTAAGACCTTTCTATTGCATTGTGAGTAATTGTGGTTAAAAAAATGAAATTCATGTACAGTTATCATCTATTTTTTCAGTTATCCTGGAAGTGGATCTGTTGTTGGAAAATAAAGCAAATGAAATTGCAAAACACTACGAGTCGTCTTCAATATCATCCTTAGACAGGCGCTTGGGGCATCGGACCCCGCTATTTGTTATGATTTGTGGTGTAAATATTATACGTGCAGTTATAATGCAAGAATCTAAAAATGCTGCGGGTAGCTTGGTCTTTAAGAGGAATAATGTAAGAAAGCTTTTGATTTATAAAGCGTTTAATTTTTAGGGATGTAGTAGAATAAATGAAAACCCGGGAATACTCGGAAGTGACGCAAAATTTCTTTTGATTTCCGGACAGCTGTTACATGTTTTGTCCGATATGATCCTATTTTCGTCTGGACAACAAAACAAATCGAAGGCTTTCTTGCCTTCACCCACTAATAGACCAAGTAACCTGCAGCATTTTTCGTTTTTGTTATATTAGATAACTGCACGTAATTTTTACACCACAAATTAAAAAAGGGGGGACCGATGCCCTAAGCGCGTTAGATACTTATTTCATTAATAGTGTGATCATAAATGTATGCAAAGGTTGTCTCTGTGACTTTAAGTGTTGAAGAGCATGCATGTTTCGAAACAATGCTATTATGTACTAGTAATAAACACACTAGATTTGCGTGTGTGCGAGTTTTCGTGTTGGAAAGCAGGAACGTTCAATTGAATATTGAAGCATATATAATAAGAATAAGGGATATGAAATAAATGCCGGAAAGACGGCAATCCATTAATTATTTAAATTTTTAACAATTTATCTGCGTACAAAGCGCTTTTCTGGATAAACCCTCGTCGGTTACGCTAGTGGCCAACACATTTAAACTGCAAGTATTTGGCGGGTGGTGCAATTAACACATACATGCATGCAGAAACTATTCATTTAGTAGAGGCAAAAAAAGGGTGGATAAACTATGATGCAATCTCCTTTGCATTTACACCATTTGTGTCAATTTTCATATCTTTGAAATCTCAATTACTCACTACAAAGGAATCCTTATCTACTTGACGAGATAATAAAAACAGGAAAAAAGGAGCAGAATGAATTATCCTTGTAGATATTTTTGTTTCAATTAAAAAACCAGATTTATATGAATATATTGCCAATGTTTTGTAAACTGATGACTTATAAAGGTTTAAATTTAGTTAAAAACAACTAAAATAATGCGGCTGGTTGAAAAAAGAGAGCTAACAATTATAAGCAATAATTTTACATTTTTTTATAAAAATGTTGATGATAACAGCATGTATGTATCACCTTCAAAACAACTACAAAAGGAATATTAAATTAACAAGTCACAAGGATGCATTTAAACACACATTCAAAGAAAAAATTCATTTCTTTTTGTAAAGAACTTCTTTTTACTATTTCCAAGGAAGTATAAAAATGAGGAAATACGGTGTCAACAAAATTTAAAAGCATTTTTCATATACAAATATTCTTGTACCAGACTAACATTAAAACTTAAAGAAATCTTTAATAGATTCGTAGTAAAAATTCACCGACAATAATTATTATTCAATTTTCGATATTTGCGCGGAGCTCCTGCTAAAAGGGTGTCCTTTGATTGGGCAGAACACTCGACCATCCTGAAGGAAGCTGGAGTTAAAAATAACTTACTCGTTTTGGCTGCATGGAGGTACAACTCCACTTAAACGGGCGTTCGTCTATTGAGCGGGATGCATAAACTCTCAACCGACGAACAGGATAAAATGGATTAGCCATGTCCCGCGTTAAAAGAATGCCGCGCTATCAGCACTTTGTAGATCCTTTCACAACAACGTTTAATAAAGTATAAAAATAAGTTTTCAGTTGCTCAGGTTAGTTTTACAGCACTTACTTCTTACAGTTCTGATTTGGTTTCTTGTCTCATCAAATGTTTTGGACAGTCACCCATTCCGTCCCTTGAATGATTTATGTTAATTAACGTCGTCGAGAATGTGCATGCAATACTTGACGCTAGACTTTTAGCAACCAACCTGCAATATTAATCAAACAATCGAAATTGGTCGAGAAAAAAAAACAGGGGATTAGTATCAATCCTTCGTCAAATCGTTTCGATTACAAATAATTCGTGTCCTACAAGTCACGCATATTATTCTAAACTGTATATATGTCAATGAATTCGAAGATACCAAAGCGGCAGACAGAAATCGTTTTAAGTCGGAAGACAGACAAGACCATTGCCAACAAAATGAAACGAAAGACAAACATAAAACACACAACATTACACTGAAAACTCAAGCTGTAGTAACACGAACCCTACAAAAATAGGGTGAGTTCAGGTGATCCGGAAGGGTAAGCAAACCCTGCTCCAATAGTGGCACCCGTCGTGTTACTCAGTAGACAAAACCGGTGTATTGTCACAATCGAAGTTAGTAACAACCGCTATAGAAACTGATTTGTATTCACGTCCATTGTCGTTTGTGAACATTTCGTACCGGTCAACCAAATCATGATGGCGAACGAAAACCGGAGAGTGATGTCTCTAAATTTCCTTGAGCTCAGTAGTGTAGCTGTGGAGTAGCTTATCAACTGGAAATAAACAACCCGTATGCAGGTGCGGCTTGAATGTTGCTAAACATGAACGGAAAGTTTTCAATCGGAAAATCAAAGTAATCTCTCTTGTCGAAAAGTTTTGTTCTTAACCCACCCTTACATGTACTGTCAATTTCTAGGTGTAAGTCTAGGTATGAATCAGACCTTTTTTGTTTCTGTAGTATTCTTGATTTCTAGTTCATTCTGATAGATGCGGTGAACATAGTCAGAAAAAGTTATTCAGTGAAAGGACATCATCTATACAGCGGAACGTTAAAAGCCAAATTTTTTTCTTTTCTCGGCAGAAGGCCCTGTATGAATTCAGCTTCATACGAATAAAGGAATAAATCGGCGAGAAGGGGTGCACAGTTGGTCTCCATTCTGATGAAACACACGTCCGCAAAACATTACAAAAATGTTGTCAATCAAGAAATCTAGAATTCCGCAAATGTCATCTTTTGTACTTTTTGTTAGAATCATAGTGGTTAATAACAAAATAAGGTGTGTCCCTACTTAGAACCATATATTTGTATTTGCATTTGCCATCTTTGTTTTAACAAAACAGAGATGAACTAAGGCTCTTAAATAATCCTTGAATTTTGAATGTTGAATAGTAGTATACAGGATGGAAAATCAAATGTTTTGATGCTATTGCAAGAGGAAAGAGACCTTGGTTTGAGGCATTCCAACAAATCTTTGGAACTTTTTAGAATCCACCTATGATTCAAGCCACCTCCAGAAATGCTTGTTTCACAGTTACTCTGAAGCCCGTTTTTACTGCTGATAAAATAACTGTCAGTCACTTTGAAAAAGGTTTTGTTGAGCATTTGGCAGACTCTGCAATGTTACGTTGCTTGTAAAGACCCTTATGAAGCTTTTAAATCCAGTTAAGTGAAGGACGATCGAATTCTTCCTTTGAAGTTGAAATTCCAAAAGAACACAAAACTGATCGATGATTTTCAATGATTTTTGGTAAGTGCCGTCGGAATATATGTTTGGTTGCAAAAAAAACTGTCAATACCTAATTCATTTATCAAGCAGTCTATGTAGTGTGATTAACAAACAAAAACAACATATTTTCCATGTAGTTCAGAGATAATCGGATCTTTGAAGACCGATTTCGCATATGTATTCATAGATTTTTTAAATTTCGTATTTCTATCAATAACCTCACTGCCTTCTCCCATTCCGAAAGGGTACCTAGTTCTTCTCCTTAACGCTTTGCCCACTGTCTGGCATAATCCCCGACAGAATCCATAAGGATCTTGAAATTAAACTTCCAGTTTATGGATTGAGGCTCACGGAACGTTGATGATTTGGCAAACACATTTCGTAGAGAAATGTTCTCGACAATGTTCAGGTAACGAGTAATCACGTTGCCGGCAGGATTATATTTAAATCGGGAACTTTTAGTCGTCGATGCTGAGATTCTTCAACACTTGATTGTAGTCGAAAATCTTGGTTGGAATAGGTGTGGTATAAGTATATAAAATGATTGGTGCAGACTGATCTTTAAGATAAGGAGGAATTTCCGATTTGACCGATTTTTGATTGAAGATTTTGCTTAAATTGATTGCGTCAAGACCTTTGTTAGCAAACAAAAGTATAAGAAAGAATACATGTATATAACATATTCTTTTTGGAGTCAACATAGGCAATCCTAATGAATTAATAAAATTCTATCATAAAGTAAAGTTGACAATCATTTTCCATTTTTCATCTCAAGCAAGCCTTACAAAACAAAAATGTGTACACACGAATTTACAATTTGGTTCAAATGAAACTTTAATTAAACAGACTATGATATTTTATTTGGGGCGATTTAGAGATTTTCACAAGGAGCCCTTTTCCACCATCTTTTAAGGTTTGTGGAGACCTCGAAATTTGCAAATTCCTTCTGTTTTTCTCTAAGTCGGAATGCAGTCTCTCAGACATTACCTCATAACTTTTCATTTTCATATGAAACAGCCTGCACCCAATAAATTAACTTAAAGTTTCCTATTTGTAACGTTAGGCAAATTAAATAAAATGGTTCCTGATGCCCATTCAGCAATGTTAGTAGCCATTTTGAATGGTCTTCTGTACTAAAACAAAGTGTCTATTCATAAGAATATGTTTCTCTGAAAACACTTCACCAATTTGTATTGTAAGGTTCCTTAGGTGATCAACTGAAGCATTTATTATAAATTTCTGAACTAAGATAATTTAAACAATTATACACGAGCACAAATTTCCATCCTTTATTGTATTGTAATCGTAATATATGAGATAAATGCGAATTAGACCCGATGACGTCACAAAGGTTTCCATAGGCGGGAGAAGTAGAGAAATATATATATGGGCTTAAAGTCACGGAGACTGCGATATATCTCCACAAGAGACTTATAATACCTAGTTCCTTTGTTTCAGCGAGGCCTTCAACAAAGGTTTAATGCTTTTGCATGTAAAAAAGACTTGTTTAATTGCTTGACATAAATAAATATATTTGTTACAACGAATGAGAACTGTATGTCGCAGGCTATCATCTGAAGTAAAATAAATAATGAACAACGAGCCTCTATTTTACTTGAATATAATTTTTGAATTAAAATGAAAAGTGTTGATAAGCGGTACACAGCTTTCACGAATTTTGAAACATGTTTTTCTTATTATGTTAATTATATTTTGAATGCACCTCCGTAGTTTTTTTTTAAAAAGCGTGCATGAAAAAATCTATTGAAAAAATGCTTCGCAATGATTTATAACATGCGCGGTACCTAACACATATATGTTCAAACTCTTTAAACTGACCGAAATGCTAAAATATTCAAAGGATTTGTTTTACAAAGAAGTGAGGCTACAATTAATCAACGTCCTCAATGTCTTTGCGAGAACTCTACACGAGCGAAAACACTTAGTGGCCTTAGAGTGCAGTCGATTTTCCAGGTAAAACATGACTATACTACATTCGCAACTGGAATTTATTTATGTTACAATACTATATTGACAATGTAGTGGCCATCTGCTTTTCAAGTGTCTTAAAATTGTGTTGTATAATACCACCAAAAGAATGCACTGCATGAAAAAGAGAAAATGTGTCCCTGGGACACGGAAGCCCCCGTCCCGGCGAACAGGAAGTACAGATATGTATGAAAAGAAGAGATATGGTATAACTAAACCTGATAATGCTTCAGAGCAAATGTCATAATTGTCGAAATTGAAGGAGGTAAAATAATGCCCCCGTGGCCTAACGTTGCGGCATAAAAATGTTGAAAATTGATTTATTTCAAGTGTTTTTAGAAAGAATCGGATTCATAAGATCTAAACTGCTTCAATGCAAGTCAAAGCATAGTGTTAATTACCAATAAGTAGGGGGCCTGGGTGGCGATGGTCTAGGTAGTTGATTTAAACTTACCTGTACAGATCACTGTATCCTATCACCTATACGGCGTGAGTTCGCGCCTG
>JAULBM010003366.1:0-11943 GCA_032357055.1 Geukensia granosissima | reverse complement strand
AAGGATTGGTTAACTAGAACAAAAGTTATCGTGCGGAAACTAACCTGTCTACAGACGCCAACGCCGACGACGACGACAGCATCATACCATAATACGACCGCAAATTTTTGCAGTCAAATAAAAATCGGTAAATGCAATAAAACATGCTTGAAGTAACTTTTGTCACATTTTTCATGAAGAATCATTGGGGGAAAACCATTTAAGTCGGATGAAAATATTTTTTTTCCATATTTTACGAAATTGAATCCCCTCCCCCCACTTTCTCCTCTTTAACTCGAAAACAGTAAAAGATAGAGAAAATCCGTTAACATACTTATGTAAGCTCTCATTAAAAGAAATCAAATGCAAAAACCTCAATCAAAATTGGATGAACAATAAAAATTTCTCATCACCCACGAAATCGCATTTTTAAACATTTGACCCCTTTTATACAAAAAAAATCGGCAAATGCTACAAAAACACGCTATGAGTATCTTTTGTTGCATTTTTCATGAGGAATCATTTGGAAAAAACCATCAAAATCAAATGAAAAATATTAATAAAAATATTAAAAAAATTAAAAATTTTCATCACCTGCAAAATCATATATTTTTAAACCCTTCGACCCCTTTTATAAAAAAACGGTAAATTTTACCCCAAAAATAATGCTTGGAGGAACTTTTATTGCATTTTTATAAGAAATCATTTTCAAAAAAACATCAAAATCGTATGAGAAATAACAAAGTTTCAAAAATAAAGGCTTGGTCATTTTTGGACCCCTAGCTATATCTCAATAAAAAGTAGAGATATTCATGATACTTGTAGCCTATTATTTTGACAAGAAATAGAGAACGTGCATTCAAATAAGAGAAAAACTTAGACACCGGCGGCGAGGACATTACAAAACCGCAAATTTTTGCGGTCGTATAAAATTATGATTGACGGAGTTTGGATTTTGAGGTGGGAAGTGAAGTGTAAAAAATCATTAATAATTTGATAACTAATTAAATCATTATTTGAATACTTAGGCACGGGCCATTTTATTTGGGGGGGAGGGGGATGTTTGTATGCGGGCCAGATTTTTTTCGCCAGAGAATTGTATAAATATGTTTCCAATGGCCAGTCTGTGGGCCAGAATCTTTTTCACTCCAGATATGCTGGCCAGATAATTAATATTTTTTGGACAAAATCAGGGTCAGAAATTTTATTTAAAAATGTTAATGTAAATTATGAGACAAGTGCTAATTTTTGACCCCCTTCCCCAAATACTGTTTTGCCATTCGTACTTACTTCCTCGAAGAACTGGCAAATCATATGATCTGGAAGCTGCCCTTCCTTTTTCTCCGTCGGTGGAGGGGGTCTAGCATGGATGTTAAATAATTCAGGAAAAGCTTCATCGGTTTCTCCGGGATAAATTGTTTTAGACTCCGACATGACAGTCTAAAAATATCTATTGTTTCTATGACACGCAATGACTGCCAAATTTATATCAATAGATTCATGAATTCATAACGCATTATCGGGATAATGAGGTTTACATAACCGAAACTATGTGTATTATACAATATTGCCATTTGTTGCAGAATGATTTAACCTATCAAAGTCATCATATTCTTTTACTTTATCCCACTGACCTTTGACCCACATTTTCACATTCTTTCCAGTGAGCTGTTTTATTTTCATGAAGTTATCGCACTACTAATAAGACAGCCATACAGATAAACCAAAAATCTTTTTAAAAAACACGAAAGACGAAATAGCTTGATATGAAAATTAATTAATTTAAGGATATTTTTAGTGACAGATTTACAATTAGTTATGATTGTCCATGAGACAGCCACCCACCAAGTGACAATAGAATTTAAACTTCTACAGGTCCTACTATGGCCTTCAACAATGAACCAGAGTCCATACTATAACGGTAGCTGTAAAGGGCCCCGAAATACAAATAGTGAAAATAGACATAAAACACGACAATCGACCTAATCTAAAGCAAAAATGGTGAACATATAACAATAAATGACTGATAAAACAACGACAACTACTGTGCTACAGGTTCCTAGCTTTAGACAGGCACATTAGTATGTGGCGGGGTTTAACCGGTTTGTGAGCGCTCAACCTTTTACATGTGAATACTTTAAATACAGTTGATCATAGTTTATTAAATTAATTTTTCTTGTACATCTAACAAATCCAAAGCACGAACTGAAATTACTATTTCCTACTATTTCTCAAATAAGTGTCACAAATAACTGATTCTCCCCTACACTACATGCCCTTTTAATCTTGATAACTGACATAATTAACAAACACCAAAAGTATAAAACACAAAATGTAGAAGCTGTTGTAGCCAACTGTGATGTACTATTAAATTGGTCTTAGGTCCGATAACAGAACAAACCTGCCAATGATGACCTATGAATATCATTATTTTCGTAAAACATTGAAGTTAAACCACAATACAAAAACGAAACACGAAATATCTCGTTAAGGGTCTCTTTGTTTGGTGTACGTGTGTGTGTGTGTGTGTCTGCTTAATTTTGTAACTTTTTGACTGTTTACGAATGTTTCTTTAATTCAACTATCTCTTCTTTTTTTCCTAAAACAGCAATCTATTCAAAATTTAATGTTACATTTAAACTCAGGTAACCAGGGGATTAACTTAGATCACTGTAGTTACAGAAGTGATTCATAATAATAAATAATAATAAATGACTATAACAATCCCCTTCATAATTTTTAAAAAGCAACTTACACAACTATGAAGTTATAAATACAAAACTCAAATCCGAACTAATCTAAATGGGAAACCAAATATGACAGCAGGGACTACTAAGTGCGATACTTTTCGAGGCCTTTGGGTAATTTCATACTTGAGAATCTTCACAAATTCCAGCAAATTTTATGTAAAACATAAATTTTATGTCTGACAGCTGGGCTGGTGAATATCCTCAGCAAATTCTGATCCACCAGCAGAGGCATCAACAACTGTTTAAAAATTCAAAATTACTAATGTTAATCAATATGGAGAATTTCGGTATAAATCACTCGAAATATCACAATAAGAACGTACCTTTTAAAATATATGTGTACATTCAATAAACTTGACACATCACACACCTATACAAATTCATATCTTTTCTTTTTGACACGAGAACAACGTTAGTACAGCAGAAGCGGATCCAGGAATTGATATTAGGGGACGAAATCGGCCAGGGGTCCCCACGACCCCCGGAAGCTCCAGGGTTTTGAGCATATTGATAGTGTTTCCTTCAATGATTTTGAAGCATTTTGTGATGTGTAAAAGTGTATCAAATCATGGTCCTTCTATGCATAGATGGTAAAAGCTTAAAGTCAGGTAAGAGTCACTTTTTATGGACGAAGACACTGATCACCTGCTCTCTTTTCTTTCTTTCTTTTTTAGGAGGAGGGGCGAACGTCCCGGACTTCCGCAGCCCTCTGGATAAGGGGATAAAATAATGTAAATGTCAGGTACGACATTCAACGAAAAATACTGCTCCTTTCATAATTGGCAGATAAACCCAATATTTGCATCACATTGATGACACATGGTGTTTAAGTTTACAACTGGTTCTATTTGCTCTTGCATTGTCATAGCTTATATAAACTTTTCCACAAGAATGTCTTTCTCACAACTTTCATAAATATTGCATAAAGTTAGATTTCTTTGCCCATGTATATCTGTAATTTGTTGACCCCTACCCAGCACTTGTGTTCGTCAATGCACAGATGTAGCATCGTCGGCATCTAGAAAAATTCCGCTTAAACCAATGATATGGCCCGTCTTGAACTTACAGTGAGGTGCGAGTTTTTACTCCGAGTTCGATGAAGTCTCTCTGTGACTTTGAGATGAAGAACAGCAATCCAAGCGCTGTTCCTTTGCTTGGAATTTTCTTGTACATGTGAGATTTTTGTGTTATGAATATTTACTCCATATCCGCCCTTTTTATGCCCCTTAGTACTTTTCAACATCCACACCGTTAAACTTGTCTTGCATTTACTGCTTTACGTTCATCCAATCAGCATGTATGCCATTTGTTTATTGTCAATAATCACGGGTTTTTACTACGAGTATGTTAATTTTTGTATTGCATTTGGTCTTGTTGATTCCTACCACAGTTTATATCTGACCATTTGGTACATTTCAATTTATATTCAAAACTTCAGGCTTTGACCGAAACAAGCCGTATGAAAAAAATGGACAAAATTTGACAAACCTAATTAGTGTAACTGATATTGCTTATGCTTTACATCTTGGTCATTAAATAACATGTAACCTTTGAAATATTATTAAAGGCAAAAAATGTCGAAAATTGTAGTACAACTTGGTGACATTTTGTCAAATCCTGCTGTCTTTATATCACTCATATTGACAATAGATGATACTTATACAATGTCAGTTACATTGCCTTGTCATCAAAGGTTCATGTCGTGGAAAATGTTTATTTTAATTATGAACAACCACAGTTTACATTTGTTAAATGAACAAGTTCAACGCAATGTCGGAAAAGATAATTTTATATTCAGTGAAAAACTGTAGAAATGCTTGGCAAACCTCGCCCTCCCGCTTCCTTTGCATCGTACAAAAAGGTGATATATTTCAATGACTTTCAATATAAGTGGTTAAACATGAACAAGGGTAGTTGACAAATAATAAGAATTCAGATAATCATTATCGATACTTTATGGTCTTTTTTCATCTAACAGCGGGTAAGGTATTGCATGAGTACCGAAACAATCTGTGGCCTTTGAATTGTAGTTGCATGAAAAACGTACGGTTGCTTTAATTGCACATATGGTATAATTATTAAAATACTATCCATAAAAACAGCGATAGTGTTAAACCTGTTTGGATTGGTCAAATTAAACCTTTCTTAGCAAAAATACCGTAGTGAAACACACAAAAAACATACCGGAAATCATTCTTTGTATTTTTAAAGTATTTTCCGTGGCACTGCAAATTTATTCTATGTATTTTTTTTATTCATTTGGAAGACTTTTTTCTGTTATTAAGTTTATCATTTCAAAAAAGATCGGATGGGACAGGCAGAAATCATTTAGTCAAAAGACGGACAAGAACATGGCCAACAAAATGAAACGAAAGGCAATACACATAACACTAGATTGAAAACTAAAGAGTAACACGAACCCAACAAAAACTAGGGTAAGTTCAGGTGCTCCGGAAGGGTAAGCCACTCGCGCTTCACTTACGGCATCCGCCGTGTTACTCAATATACAAATACAGTATAAATTAACAATCGATGTAAGTTACAACCGGGGTAGGAACGGACTTGTAGTCACGACATTGGGATAATATCCGTTGTCATTTATTAAATGGATATTTTGTACCGGTCAACCAAATCATGACGTCGACCGAAAAATGTAAGGAGGGATCACTTCAATCTTTCAATGAAAAACCTTCGGTAAAGAAGCTTTCTTGTCAGCTGAACCTTGTATCAATAAAATTCTGAAAAGAAGCACAATATGTGGAGTAGCGTATCAACTGTGAAATTAACACCCCGTATGTGCCGATCGAATGTTGCTACACATGAAAGGGAAGCTTACAATATGAAAATCCAAGTCACACAAAAATACTAACAAAAAATGTCCAATCCATCGAAGGAAATTTTTCAACGGTAAGCAAGATCGAATCCCTTTATGATTTTTTTAATAGGACGAAATTGGTACTGTTCATTATAATGTTGGCAACGTACTTAACCCTAAACAGGAAACAGAACAGATTGGAAAGTGTGCTATATCCAACATTTATCAAAATGTAGCTGCAATTGACAATGTGAATGATACGAAATCCAAACACTCTGAAAATCAATCAACAAGCCTTTCTGCAAGAAATTCAGAAGAACATGAACGAAATATCAGTGATAGTAATTTGTCTACTACTAGTTCTGAAGTGAGTTATGGATACAAAAATCCATATGGGGCATTAGTTACTATTCATGGCAGGGTAAATAGTCACGTTTATGCAGAATGCAATGTGGAATCTGATTCATCTGAATTTCGAACAGATCAGACCGGTCCAGTTGAATACACCAATCTCAAATTCTAATGTTTTGATTTCTTTTAGATATGTTATATAAAGATATAAAAGGGGAAACCAGAATGCATCATACGTTTAATTTGATCTCTGCGCCATACTCTGGTATTGTCTGTTGCTTTATAGCGAGCTTATTTCTTCTAACGCTAATGATTTTGCAAGATATGTTAAGACCTTTCCCAAATTTTAGGTAGGGAACAAAATAAGGAATTAAAAAAGAAAATAAATGAAATAGTATAGAGCTAGATTGAGAAACATTGCTTTCCGGACGGTCTTTTTTACTTGTTAGTATTTCAATTTTGTGTACATATCGCAAATGATTTTATACCTTAATAAGTTTTGATTTCAATATTCAATACATCCATCGTTATGCACTTTTTACGTTAAATTAAATTGATGGTTTACCTTATTATTGCATCCCCCCCATTTATTATAAGTGTTACTTGTTAGAAAGAGTCGAAAATATGGAAATGTTGTCAGAAGAATCACAAGATATTTGCAAACGAACAGCAACATAAGACAACGACAGTATTCAAAAAAATTAGAAAAAGAAAGCATAAGGAAAACGAACTGAACCTTTTGGAAACTAGAGCGAGCCTAGCAGATGAAACTGCTCCACTTGTTATACTCAGTACTTTAAATTGTAGGTTAAAAAATCTTCGTATATTAAATCAAGACCATAATTTTAGCTTTTTATCACCGAGAAATAACTCTACTGAAAATCTGTAGAAAGAATATCAAAAGTGAATAATTTGAGTCATTTTCATTCGCTGATTTTCCTTTTTTTCTACATTTGTTTGATAAAATAAAGAAAAGCAAGGCACTATTTTTTAGAACTTGTTTCGGGACCAACGGAAATCAATTATACAGTACACAATCCAGAAAAGATATGGATTGTTTTTTTCTGGCATATATACGAAAATCTTTATTTTAAATGTAAAACTATCTCTAAAACTGAAAAGGACCGTTTATAACTGGTTTGTTGTTCTTTGAGCACGTGTACAGAAAATTAAACCCATGTATTGTTGAATAAAACCATTTCAAATTCAAATAACGTAGAATATTTGAGGAAGAATGAACGATTTTGTTTAAGAAATCAATATAATAGCGTAGCTCTCATTGATGTTTTATTAGGACGGTATACGACATATATCAATAGGGCAATAGTCCATTCTATAAATGTATACTTTTGATGCATATTTTTAATCGCTTAAATGGTGGAAACATGTATTATATTTGCTAATCAATAAAAAGAAAATCTATTTAAATTTATATAATTATGTTGATTTTTAATGAAATGGGATTTTTAATAAACAAAAAAAAAATTTCTAGTGAACGTTTTGGATGTGACGTTTAAATCACGAATGAATGTTGCATATAATGACTCTAAAGGTGTATATTATTTAAGTCACGTTAATTTTAGACATAAGGATATATCAAAATTGAGTTTGAAATTAACAAAGTTAGTTCCGTATAACTTAATTTCATTTTTGTCAAAGATCAGTATCTATTGAAAACTCCGCTTTACTGTTTATTTTTTGTTTGTTTGAATAAGTCACAGATGACACCAATAAATAAAAAAGAAGAATAGATTATGAAATAGATACCGTCTACCATTGGTAGAATATAAAGGAAAAACGTTTGTGGTAACGAAAATTGCATAAGAAAAAAGATATGCAATGTTCATTCGTATAATTAAATTATCACAAAATACCAAATTAAATTTAATGCTTTTTTCTGGTAACCTTTTCGGCAATTATCAAGATTAAAAGGTTTGAAATCAACAAAACAATACACGACAAAGTGATAAGTAGAGTAATTAGTATAAAAAACAATTCAAGAAAAAAGGGATCCAAACTTAGCTTAGTTTTTAGATGTTTTCTGACTTTTACTTGTTTTCTAAGTTTATTTTTGTTTAATTTTATATGTTTGATTGATTTGCATTTTTTATAAACCATATGTGCATGTTACCATTGCATCAATTATATTAATATAACTTTAATAGATGTGATATGCAGGTGCTTTCTATGAAACTTAACGAAATATATACACAAATATACAGTTGTTATTTGACCTAAAACTGAACAATTACATCTTAAAAATTAAACTAAGCATACATTTCAAATAGAGAACTCCAATGGACAGACAAAATTATTTTCTGAACAGTCAAGCCCAACAAAAGTAAACAGTAGACAAATATACGTTTACACAGCACCACACTGAAAACTTTAGCTCCTGCTCCATGAGTGGCAACTGGCGTGCTACTCAATAGTCTAAGCTGTGATTTAGTTTCAATTGCAGGTATTCACAAGCGATATAGAAACGGATTTGAAGCAACGACTAAGAAGCTCATTGTTATTTGTGAAATAGATATTTTGTAAAGATTGATGAAGTCATGATGGTGACCGAACATTACAGAATTGAGACCTTACATTTTTCGTCAGAAATCCTTGATTTAGCAACTTTCTTGTCAGCAGCAGCCTTCTATCAAAAAACTATTGCACCAAGTAGTTTTCCCTGCCGTCGGATTTGACTTTCCATTTCGATTTGTTTGGTTTTGGTGTTTCATTTATTATGTTACGATCTTTGATTTTCTATGTTTTGGTTCTAATGCCACTGATGAGAGATTCTTCATTGAAACATATGACATGGCAAAATTTTCCTTATTTATTCAATATAGGTAATTTTGTGTATTTGGAACATTTTTTCCTTCTACTTCTACTACATAATTGACCGCATTCAACTATTTGGAGATTATTCCAATACGTGTACTGCGCTGCGATCGCTAAAAACAAGTATATTTTTATTTTTATTTTTTTATTTTACTTTAGGATAAAACTATTTACAGTGTTAATGATGATCTAATAATTGATGGCTGAGACAGCTGCTTTGAATGACTCAACAGAGTTACTCATTACAATGTTCAGTGGGAGGCTGTTCCAGTTTTTAATAGTCCATGGGAAGAATGATAGCTGTCGTAATTGTAACCTGGCTGAAGGTATCTGGTATGAGAGGTGATGCATGTTACGTGTAAGTCTGGTGGGTGGAATTAGTCTGTTTGTTTTTGGTATGGCTACTTGTTCATCAGAGATATTGTATAACATGACAAGGCGTGCATCTATTCTTCTATCTGCTAAGCTCCTCAAGTTTAGATGTTCGATCATGTTACTAACGCTAGATGTGTTGTGAATTTTCCACCTTTGTTCCCAATCACTCAACTTATCTAGGTCTTGTTGTAGAGTGTTACAATCAGATGGAGATTTGATGGTTAGGTAAGCGATGGTGTCGTCTGCAAATAATCTAATTGTTGATCATCGGCCTGCTGGGATATCGTTGATATAAAATAAAATTAAACTTGGTCCCAGAACTGAACCCTGTGGGACTCCAGACTTGAGAGGAACATAACTAGAGGCCTCACCCTCAAGGACAACAGCTTGTGTACAGTTAGATAAGAAATTTTTTATCCATCTGTTTGTTTTACCTTGGATGCAATAGTGGTTGAGGATTGTGACTCACTTTATCAAAAGCCTTGGAAAAGTCCATTATTAATACATCTGTTTGAACTGAATTTCCATGTTTTTAGATATGTCATCCATGAATTCTAGTAATTGTGTTTCACAGGATCTAAATTTTCGAAAACCATGTTGAAGTGGGTAAAGTATATTGTGCGAGTCTGCATGGGTCAACAACAACATGCTCAAGTAATTTGCAGCATATGCATGTGAGGGAGATGGGCCTGTAGTTTCCCGGATTGTATTTTGACCCTTTTTTGTAGATTGGTGATACATGTGCAGTGCGCCAATCAGTAGGGACAATGCCAGTAACAAGGGATTTGTTGAAAATTAAAGTTATTATTGGTGAGATATTATGTACGAGTTCTTTTAGTAATTTAGGTTTAATTTCGTCAGGACCTGCAACTTTTGATGGATCTGAATTTAGTAATAATTTTGTGATGCCATGGGTGGTGATGCAGATGTCAGGCATTGCAGGGTATGTTTATATATACATTTTTTTAATATAGTTTTGTTCATGAAATTCTGCTGATGTTACTGTACTCGGCCTAGAAAAGATCCTATATATTAACCATTGGGAAAAACAAGAACACATCAAAATTTGATTCTGTTAGCCTGATGAACATTTATGCTTGTCTCGTTGCCATTAGCTTGTAGTTATATTTTCTTATAATTTTATTTCAATAAGATATTTGTCAATAACCAGGTTGTAGATATTATCTTTTTCTTAAACACGTTGGGGACGATTTAGAGCTCGTCAAAATTAGAGACCTAAAGATTTAAATATATGGGATCTTGTTTTTAATATTTAGATGGCGAAATATCTTTTCAGCATCATTTAAAAAAACATGCTCCAAGTTAATTTAAACTTATTTTGATTTTATCACGCTACTTGGTTGGTGCGTCTGCTAGTGGAACAAATGTCTACGACGCTAATCTCCAGCCAAGTTGTCCGATATGAACATCTATTTTCAAGTCTAAAAACTATTAAGCCCATTGCATCCAAACTTTATTTAAATAGTCCTCACATGGTCTTCAACCAACACTTGTCCAGCATCTCCGTCCACAAACCAAAAAGGCCACCGCAGCCGATCTAATTTTAACAAAGAACCCCATGGGAAATTCATTTAAAACTATTCTTGTTTGAATCTACTGAGCAAATTGCAACCAAACTTTGAATTGTCCTCACATGGTCCTCCACCAAAATTTTGTCCGACAATTCCTCCCACCAACCAAAATGGCCGACACAGCCGAACTTAGTTTAAAACAGAACCCTTTTTGGTAATTCACTTGAAAATCTTCTTGTCTGAAACTTTTGTTCCAATTGTAATCAAATTTTGATCTAATGGTCCTTAAATGGTCTTCTACCAAAATCGTATCTGGCATCCCTGCCCACCTACCAATATGGCCGCCAAAATCACACTTAGTTAAACATAGGGTCCGTGGGGAAATTCACTTGATAATTGCAACCAAATTTGGTGGAATGGTCCTTACATGGTCTTCTATCAAAATAATGCATGGCAAACCTTGTCACCAACCGGGATGGCCGTCACAGCGGGACTTAGTTAAACATGGGACCCTATAGGAAATCCCCTTGAAAATCTTTTTGTCTGAAACAGAACTTAATTTGAATGAAGCTAAACAGAACAGTCAGCAGTTGTCCATTTGGAATTAGATATTTCTGTTTCAGAAGGTAAAATCAACACTAAAAATACTTTTCATTTCTTAATGTAAATTTTCCTTCCTTGACGGGGACGTATTGTTGGTTCCTCCTTACGGTGTACATGGTGAATTTTTTTCTCAACATGTCCCTTTCGGTTATGTATGCAGCGATGGTTTCGATTTAAATTAAAGTGATACAGTCATGACGTTAATCCAAATTTAGACTTAGTATTGGGTTTTCCTCGGAAGACATGTGTCGCCACTGATTGTTATGGAATATTGGCAAACAGAAAGTGGACATGCATGGAACTGTTAGAACGCCTCAAATCAAGGTCCCTTACCATTTGTAATAGTTTGTAAACTTTTTTCCACCCTCTATACTACTATTCCACAGTCAAAACTCAAAGAAAAATTAAGAGCCTTAGTTCACCTGTTTTGTTAAAAAAGATGGCAAACGTAGATACAAATATTTGGTTCTAGGAAGGGACAAACTTTGTTATTTACCACTCTGATTCTAACAAAAAGTACTCAGACATTTGCGGGGTGCTAGTTTTCTTAACTGACAACATTTTTGTAATGTTTGGCGGACGTGTGTTTCAACAGAATGTCAGCATTCAAATGGTACAAAATGTACAATCCTTTTCACCTATTTATTCATTTATTCGTGTGAATCTGAATTCATACAGAGCCTTCTACAGAGAAAAGAGAAAAAGT
>JAULBM010003355.1:0-11943 GCA_032357055.1 Geukensia granosissima | reverse complement strand
TTGAACTTGAAATCAAAGATACTACAGACACAGAAAGGTCTGCTTCTTACCTAGACTTACACCTAGAAATTGACAGTAAGGGCGGGTTAAGAGCAAAACTTTACGACAAGAGAGATGACTTTGATTTTCCGATTGTAAACTTTCTGTTCATGTCTAGCAACATTGCAGCCGCACCTGCATACGGAGGGTATATCTCTCAATTGATACGCTACTCTAGGGCTTGTGCTTCCTATAAGGAATTTATTGATAGAGGGTTGCAGCTGACTAGAAAGCTACTGAGCCAAAGATTTCTCAGGGAAAGATTAAAGTCATCATTCCGGAAGTTTTTCGGTCGCCATCATGATTTGGTTGACCGGTACGTACAAAATATCCATTTCACAGATGACAATAGGATATCTTCTGACTGTCATAAATACAAATCAGTTCCTATACCAGTTGTGACTAACGTCGAATGTGACTATACACCGGTTTTGTCTACTGAGCAACACGATGGGTGCCACTAGTGGAGCAGGAGTTGCTTACCCTTCCGGAACACCTGAGCACACCCCAGGTTTTAATTTATAAGTGTTCGTGTTACTCATGCCTTAGTTCTCCGTGTTGACTTGGTATTATTTTATTTAAGTATTGTATATAGTGAATGTCATTGTCTTGTTTATCCTCTGAAGATAAAATATGCAGTTACGTCAGTTAGGTACTTCAAAATCACCTAAACTCTCCCTGGTTTTTGTAGGGTTCGTGTTACTCCAGCCTTAGTTTTCAATGTATTGTTGTGTGTTCTATGTCTTTCTTTCGTTTCATTTTGTTGGCCATGGTCTTGTCTGTCTTCCGACTAAACGATTTCTGTCTGCCCATTT
The DNA here is from genome assembly GCA_032357055.1 of Geukensia granosissima. NCBI lineage: Eukaryota > Metazoa > Mollusca > Bivalvia > Mytilida > Mytilidae > Geukensia > Geukensia granosissima. The sequence continues at coordinate 11,089 of JAULBM010003355.1, read as the reverse complement.
GGTATCTGCATATTTTCTTTTATTAGTCACTTCTGATAAACTGACATATTACCGGGTTTTGTAAAAGGTACTCAAATATTCTATTGAACAAAACAAATAATATGTTATTTCTCTCATGCTCAAATACATCCTGTTGTTTTTGTTAATGAATAGGACAAAATGTTCTTTTTCATATGCGTTTTCCTCTGTCTTTGATGTTAGAAGTTTAAGTTCTCATCCCGATCATTGTCGTCTTTGTTTTTTTTTTCTCTGTGACATTTCATTATTCAGAAAAATGAAAGATATGGATTATATTTAGAGATTATGGTTTGTGAATTTTTAATGCTAAAATTTCAAACGAGAACAATTTGCTGTCGACATAAGTGTGATACCGTTTGCAAATCCATTTAATGTTTTTAACATTTAAAGAATATATTTTATTTAAAATTTTTTCAATTGCATCTAGCGGCTACTTTATCACACATATTTATTATTGATTAATTGTTGTTTGTTTGTTGCTTAACGCCCATTGGCAAATATTTCATGCACATTCAGGACGAGAACAAGTTCAACAATTATCAATATGGAAAAAGGGGTGGGACGGTACACAACAGGGAAAGGGTTTTTGACTGCCACTGCAAAAAGAGAGTAATGGGTATGGACGGAAAATCTAGCCTTTTGAAGCGGCAGTAGACTTCTCTTTTTCGAAAATTACAAAAGGGGTCTTTTACGTGCAAGAAGCGTGGCACTCTCCAAATACGTCACATACTATGGTCCACGGTCAGGCTTTCCGTATTATTACCTTGCAGCCCCAATGACCGGCCTCCCCTATCCGGCAACTGGGGTTCGAGATGGATCAGCTCTGTGGGTCGAGCCCTGGAGACCGCTTCGGTGCCCAGACGTACGCAAATAACCATCACCACATGGATTGATAAAAGCACCTTCTTTGTCCATCCTTATTTTGTTTCTTTTATACAAGCTACCACTTGCTTTTGATGATGAACTTAATAATTATTCGAAAGTAGAAATTTAGCTAAAGCCCTCGAAAATATTGATGGCGCGGTTTGGTACGAAATGTGATTCGGAAAGAGACATATTATATTACGTTTAAAATATACATGTACTTAAGTAATTCTCCACCAGTCTTACAATTTCCAATTTGACGTTGTCACGTTATCAATATAAAAAGGGTATGATAAAGGCGTGATGATATCGATAACAATACAGCTGGCAAATTTCTTTTAGTACTGTGTATGCAAATTTCCTTCAATTAGTACTAAGTATACGATATATAGATACAGTATATGCTGTGAGCAATTTTAGTTATTGTTTGACAGCAACTTCCTACTTCTTTGTAATTTAATGGGATATTTTTTTTCTTATCTTGGAACGAGTTGGGATATCAAAGCATGGCATTTATTGCTAAATTTCTAGACGAGTAATAAGGGTTATGGACTTCCTGGATTTAAATGAACTATCTTACCAGGTATATGAATCCGTAGGGTATGAAGAGATCAAGTCCTATTTTAATGCGCTTTACTGTTTGTGGTTTATCTGGAAGGGGATGGAACCAATTACCTTTCACTTTAAATGTGAGCACAATTACTATTTTATCAGCGAAGCAGTTAAAAGTTTAAATTCGAATTATTGCAATTTAGAATCAAGCTCGCAATTTCGTTCATAATTATATAAACTTAAAACAGTCAATTTCGTTCATAATTATATAAACTTAAAACAGTGTTTTCTTTCTTTCTAAATTCTACAACACAATTTGCACAAACAAAATTTTTGTTGAAAGATCTCGAAACAAACTTTGAAACACAGAGTCTTCAAGGAACTATAATAAAGTTTTGAAAGATCGGAAAATAAAAAAAGTTATTTGACGTCGTTTAAAAAGTATGACAAATTGAGAAAAATATTGATGGGTCCGAGCAAAAAGTGTTACATTTTTTGCGTTTGTATAAAATTAACTGGCTGGTATAATAGGTTTTACTTAAATTCATACCATTTAAACAGTTGAACCTTTAACGTAAAAGTTCATGCAAAGGCAATGTTTTCAACTCCGATGAAAATTTAATTCTTAGTCTCCAGCATATAATAATTAAATTTTGAATAAAATGAAAAAAAATATTTTCACTCAGGAATTATTCTTGATATTTTTGTAACATTTTCAAAAAAAGACCACTTTACGTCATCAAAACACGTCATTGTGTAATTAAATATTGAAGCTTGTTAACACTGTATGAATGTGTCTTTTTATTCTTTATATATAGAACTGCCATCTGCTTGAAGTAGCATGGTGATGTTTTTTTTTCCAAATGCAACTTAACTACAAAATGAAGAGTAATGTACATGTATTTGCAATAATCCATGAGTGTCACAATGACCCAGTCATTCAACTTTTTAATTACAATGTAGATTTTATACATGTATATCATGAACTTGATTGCCAGAAATCGAAACCTGTTTCTGATTCTTCTACTGCTAAAAATTATAAGTTAATAATACAGTACATCTTTTTAAGTGTAGTATTGTGTGTTCTTTGTTTGTCTTTCATTTCATTTTGTTGATCATGGTCTTGTATGCCTTCCGACGTAACAATATTTGTCTGCTCCGAATTCGTTTTCATAATGCAGGAAGGGTGGTACATTATAGTTGAATAGTCACTGCACTAAACACAGCTCATCTTCAATTCAACAAACGTATTTTTGTTTATTATATCATACTTTTAAGGTTTGTATATATGTAGATGGCTTTTAAGTGTCCCTACTATATATATAATCATGTTAAATTTTCTGTTGAAAATAAATTTTCATGCTGCAATTATCTTTCAATATTCAATGTAAGTATGTGCGCAATTTATGGAATTTGAGATAATTATCTCCCTGTTGTAGAGTACGGGTAAACATTTTTTTCGTCATATAATGTGAAAATACAATTATATATTAGTTACGATAGAACAAACAAAACCCTTGTTTTCAATTAAATACCACATTTTATTATCTTCATGACATTGTAATTGCTGTTTTACTACCTTTTTTAAAGAAGAAAAAAAATGTTATCGTGGGTTTAAATACGCCAGAAGCTAAATTGTTTAAGACGATTGTTTTTGCCACGTGTAGACTGAGTTTTTGTATAACTACTAGGTTTTAGATTTTTTTTTTATAATTTCCAGTATTGCTAAAAATGATTTATTTAATTTCTTCGAAGTTATTTTTAATAGCTAAACAAATTTGCATCATACTGAATATGCAATGGTAGAGTTTTTTTATAATTTTTTTTTCGATTTTAAAGTATATATTTAAAAAGAAAGAATATAGAAAATATGCCAGAAAGTCACATTTCACGTCTTTTCTGTATTGTGCACTGCATTTTTTCTTGTTATTAATAAGCTGTTGTCTTTAGTTCACTAGATTTCCTTTGGTTACGAAACAATACCTCAAAAATGAGTGCCTTACATTTCTTTCTTTCACCAAACAAATTGTACACAAAGTAAAAAAGAATTCGTGGAAAAGCATAATTTTCACAGCGTACATATATGTTTTACCATAATATTAAGAACAATTTTCATTTAACAAGTTTGAACACATCTCGGTGCCTTGTATTTATTCCATTTTCGGAAAATATATGGGGTAAATAACAAAGAGATGGCACTACATGCCCGAGAATCGTGGAGGAAATTTAAAAAGCTAAATATCTCATCAAGCCTCCAAAAACTAGACAGGAATGAATTCCATTTCTTCTGACAGGCTAAATAAAACAAAAACAAAACAACTTTTATGTGTATACGTGAAATAAAACTGCTCTTAATTATTAATACCTTTACCTATAAATAGTATCAAATATGTACAGAAAACAAAACGTTTAACAAAACGTTTAACAAAACGAATAACCAGTTTCGGTATGGTAAATGCATATGAGACATGTGGTGGATATAAACTTCTTACATTGTAAGTGGTCACCAACCCATCCCCAACAGGTTGGCAAAGTGAACATTGAAAAAAAAAACAGGTCAATAAAAGTCGAACCTAGTATGAAATAAAACTGAAATTCACCCGATCCTACTGTAGAGTACATTGATAATTGTTTCACCTGCGTCTTGCAGAGCGACATACAGATGCGACCACCCCTAACCTAACTGATAACGGCTGTAAAATAGTTCTAATGACCGCTCTAAGTTAACGTATAACAGTTGTGCGGACTGCTCTAGTATGGGTAAGAATTCTGCTTTAGAAAATAACAGGTCTAGTATAAGAAGCATTGTCTGCTCTGTTAATATATCTGACTGCCTTCGAAGACTTAAATATCACGCTGTCTGCCCTTTCACATGTTTTAATACAATTGGAATTTGACATGTCTAGGAAAATATATTAAAGATAAAAAAAATGTAATTTTGATCTTAGATAAATTTGGTATGTAAATTCATGGTTTTTATCATATCGCAACTAAATATTATATGCTTTTAAGTATATAAAATTTGTTAATATGAATTCAAAACATAAGTACACATTCTAAATTTAATTTTATCGCGATAGTCAAATATTGTTATTTTTGCCAAATATATATGGTATAACTCTCTGCAACAAAGGAAATTTTCCATAACAATTTGTACTTTTGTTTTCGAAGGATAAGTTTCGCATAGAAATTCATGATTTAAAGTATGTCGCAACTAACCATTATTCAAAGGATTTTTTTCTGTTAAGCATGTAAATGTGTACTTCTGAATCCAAAAGATAAGTGTACAATCCCAGCTCAAGGTTAATATATTATATCGCGACTCTCCAATTTAATTATTCTTGCCGGATAGGTTATTTGCGACAAAGAACATTTTTCTGTTTTACATCAATATATTTTACTTTTGACCTTAAATGATACGATTGGTATTCAAATTCATAATTCATTTGAACCAACAATTATTAAAATTTTTGGCAACATTGTAGTGTACATCATAACGATTTTTTTTTCTTTTAAGCTTATATGTTTTGTACTTCTGAAATCAAGACATATGTACACAATCCCAATCCAATAATACTATTATATCTTGACTCCCCGTGTTTGAAATGTATGGCTTATATGTTGTACAAATCATTGCGACAAAGACATGTTTGGTGTATTGCATTAACATTTGTACTTTGAACCTTAAAAGATGATTTGATTTAAATTCTTGATTTATATTATATCACAACTAACCATTATTGTAATTCTTGGCAAAAAAAGTATTGTACCTCTTTACGAATTTTCGGTTTCAAGCCTATACATTATTTACTTCTGAATTCAAAACATAAGTACACAATCCCAATTTCAAGATAAATATTATAACTTGACTTCCCGTTATTGGAAATTATGGCTAATTTGTCGTACAAATCTATTGCATAGAAATTTTTATTTGAACCTCGAAAGACAGGTTTGATATTTAATATTTGATTTGTATTATATCACAACTGACCATTATTCAAAATGTTTGCAAAATACATTGTAAATTTGTACGGCAATTGTACATTTACAATTTTTACTTCTGTTTTCAAAAGATAAGTACATAGTCCGAATTTAAGGTTAATATGATATTGCGACGGGCGACTGTCTAGTATTTTTGCCTAATATAAACTATAAAAGCGACAAAAGAAATTATAAATTAAATTTGTACTGAAAAATTCAAACCTTAAACGATGGCATTCCAATTCATGATTTATATAATATCACAACTAACCATTATAAAAGTTAAGTAAAATCTATAGTGTAAATCTGAACGACAAAGGAGGTTTTAATTTTCTTGTTAAGAATGTAAAGTTGGTACTACCTGAATCAAAAAAAAAATAAGGATGCAACCACAGCTTAAGATTTTTCTTATATCGCGGGTATCCATTTTGAAAAGTTTGCCTAATATAGTGTAAATCTTTATGTCAAAGGAAAGTTTGCTGTTTTGTATAAAATTTTCGTGATTTTTGTCCTTAAAGTTTTGGTTTGGCATTCAAATTCACGAGTTTAATTATATCGCAACGAACAAAGACTGAATTTTTTTGCACAAAATAATAACAGTAAATCTTTATGACATATGATCTTTTGCTTAAATCAGGTAATAGTTGTACTACTGAATCCAATAGATAAGAACATAATCCCAAATCCAAGGTTAAGAATATGTCGAGTAACTTTACACTCTATCAATATGCTCTGTATTTGTATGAATATCTTCCATTGTTAAATTTACAATTTTTGTATTGTGTAAGGAAGCAGTCTATTCAATTTCACAGGTGGCATATTTACCGACACTGAACACAGGTGAACTATTTACAATGAAGTGATTGCTTTAAAAGCAGTTATTTATCTTGAAAGAGACCAAGGTGTTCTAATTCTGGACTAGAGATGTTTTACTTATTGTTTAGCTGTTCTAGAAAAGATATGCTATTTTCATAGAGACAAGAACCTTTATGTGACAGTTCTATGACCGCACGCTTTGAGTGTTGTTAACTTAGAAAAGTTCTCTTGACTGCTTTGCATGACGTTTAGGCGATATGTAAGACGTAGCCGCATCTGTATATGGATCACCATCCGTCGGTTAGCGTCGTCTTCTTGTGACTAAAATGTCAGTTACATTTTTCTCAGCAATCATGCAAGTTAGCTTCCTGATATATGGCGCACAACTTTGGTATGGGGAAGTGTTGTGGGCAAGGCAGTTCAAAGTCATCGACTTTTTTCGTGATGGAAAAATCCTGCTAAATGTTTTCTCAGTAATTATGCAGCCAAGCTTTCTTATTTCGAAATTTTCGCAAAGACCTTTAGTATTGGGAAGTGTATCGTGTAAGACAGTTTAAAGTCCTCCCGTTTTCTAATACTTCCACTATTTTTTCTTGTTGGAAAGTTTGTCACATTTTCCTCAGCTACCATGCAGCTTGGCTTCCTGATATTTGGCAAAGACCTATGGCAATGGGAGGTGTATCTTGCAAAACAGTCAAGAGTCGGTCGAATTTTCATTTCCTGTTTGCCAAGAATTTTTTTTCAGGTTGGACAATTTTCGTCACATTTTTTCTCAGAAACCATGCAGGTAATTTTCCTGAAATTTATCAAAAAACCTTTGGTATGGGAAGTACATCCTGTCAGACAGTTTCGAATCCGCCGCATATACACTTCCTGTTTGCCAATATTCCTAAATGTGGGAGAAGGCGACACATGTCTTCCGAGGAAGAACCAATACTAAATAATAAATGAACTAAATAAAAATTCATGAAAAAAGATACCTCTGTAATGAATGCTCTCATCAATGAAGGAGAGCTCAAGTTTATATTTTTATGACATCAAATCTCTCAATTCGAGACGTCATCATACACTGTGTGTCCGATGAATTAATAATGTATTGGCTTTAAAGTGAAATAACAGGACGGATGTTATTACAAATTCATTATCATCAGTTCGCTACACCAATCATTATTGAACAGAATTTACAGAATTTTTTTTTTTTTGCAAAAGGTAAGTAATGTTAATTTTAATGCGTGGTCAAAATATGTAACCAGTTTTGGGTATAGAAATATGCCGTCCGGTTTCTTTTTCTGAAGGAAGAGCCCCTGCTACAGGGGCGTCCGTGGGTTGGGCAGGATGTTTAAATATTCAGAACACAAGGAGAGTATCTTGGGTTAAGAAATACATTATGGTTACCCGGTTTCTTAGCAGGGGCAAGAACCTATTCTGAACGTGCTTTCGTTGATTGAGTGCGATGTCAAAATTCTCATACCTTCACCGATGTGTCCGGAGCTGGGAGAATGCCGCGCTCTTAAAAAGTAAAGATACCTTTGCAACGGCTCGTTATGAACTTTAAGCAACAATCAATCATTATTACAAGTAAACCATCATTGAGACAATGGTCCAATGAAATAAAATTTAAGTATCAATATAACTTTTTTGTATTTCACGACCACCGTTTAAAAAGTGGTAAGACTACTTTTCCCTGAGTTTATTTCACTTTAGGGGCCACCTTATTAAATTCATTATTCATTGTTTCTAAAATGATTAAAATTTTGCTTATGTTTGAGAAAATGATAGTGTTAGCGTATAAAGCGAATAAGAAAATGTTTCTTAATTAACTTAACATTTGAATCTGTTTTCATAGTTGATACCAATATTTACTTTTATTTAATGATTTTAGTAAACGTATATTTGAAGATCTAAGTCATGAGTTTACATTTTTGTTACAAGGAAAAGATTGGCAGGAATATAATACATTGCAGAATTTGATATATCTGTACAAATTGCTTATACCTGTCAGAAATGCATTAATATTTTAACAGTGAAACAATGTCACACAATAACAACTGCGTGTACTTTTTTATTGTTGCATGCTAATGAAAAGATGTCAGTGTGCTCGGACAGGCAAATGTAATTGTGCCCTCACGTCGACGTGACTCCATATCAAACGAATATTGACAATTTTGCACATCGCATGACTTGAAATAATAGAGAAATATCAAATATGTTTGATCAGCATATAATACATATAATAAAGTCAGCGAAATAGTCAAAAATATAACAAACAATACTTGCATAATTAAAAATGATTATCAAATGTTGCAAAAATACCATTTCTCTGTGATATTTTCTATATTTCAGTGCGGATTTAATGGAAACATGTACCCATATTATACAATCTTGAGTTTCTTCTACATTTGATTCTTAAAACTGTCATTTAATGCAATACTGAGTTTTTTCATTAACAAAATATGTTGTAATCAAAGAAAGTACCGAGTACTTAGTACAGTCATGTACTATTCCCACTCATTTGTTTTAATAGCAGACCACCTAATGATTAGCTTCGGGACACCATAGGAACGACCGTTGGTCAAATAAAGCCAAAGACGACAAAATTGATATTAGCTTAGCAGCAGATTTGATTATTCCACATGTTATTATCTTGTTAGAAATTGGAGAAATTCAATAACGTTCTCGACTCGTATTGTAACATAGTGTAATCTCGGTTTTTTTTTAATTTCTTTTTATTTATTTTTTTTAAATAAACTTAGGAAAAAATATCTCATAGGGCATTATGTATATTGTTTTTCATACGGGGAACCTTGCTCTGATTATTACCGATGTTGCGATGACTGTAACATTCAGACGTAACCAACTTGCCACCAGCAATAGGCGAAAAAAAAAAAAAAAATAATGCTAAATAATGTTTTTGAGATATTTATCCAGTCCTTACTTCTGAATTGAAAGGAAAACATTTGCCATAAATTTATCCTTTAGGTTCATGGTTTCTGCCACAAAATGACAGGACGCTGATTTCAAGGTTTTCTTTCACTTGGACAGAAACGTAGAGTTTCAGATTTTCAAACTGAAAAACAGTTGAGTCGACGACTTTTAATGCTTAGATGACTGAAAGGAGGAAGGACAATAGTTGTTGAGGCACATTTATGAACCAAACATTTAATAAAAAGGAAAAATGGCTTATATCTATAATTTCATATCGTTTATATAAAAAATAAATGTAAGAAATCCAGGATTTTTTAAATTATAATTGGCTTTCCAACGGTCACATGGCACATAGAAATTGCTTTAAATATGAAAATATTAAGAAATTACTTAATTTGATGCAAAAATTGACACAATTTTGTCGATTTGAATATAGATCGCACACAAACACCAGAACAAAACGTTGCACAATTAAAAATATATCAATTACACATGCCAAGTTAAATATCTTCGTGACGTTTTGTGCAATCTATATTATTTTGAACAAAACACCTAAAATATGGTATTTTTACAATAATGTTAAATAATCAAATTTGCCCTGTCATTTTGTCGAAATGATGAAAATTATATAAAAAGCAGTTATCAGTTATTAAATAATTATTCTTAATTACCAAGAGCAATTCCGCTTGTAGCCATATTTTTATACGTAATCAATACACTAAAAACAACTAGCGAAGCATGACAATTACATTGAGCAATATCTATTGCTTTCAGCTGATAACAAAGATTTTCCTAAATTATGTAACTTTTTTATATTACATACAGATGAAAGTTGTACAAGTTTAAAAGCAGATGTTTTTTTTTCAATAATACGCTTTGATATACATTTTTCGACTATCTTCATATTTTTTCACTTCATAAAATAAAATGGAATTCATGTTCTACATATATATACATATCATTACATTACCATTATCAAAATCATTTTAAAAAAAATCAAGTTTGTTGTATGAGCATCACACACTGTTTTTAATGAAATACCCTACTAAAACTCACTAAAAATAGAGATAACTTTTTAACATAAAAGTGGGGCATTAGGTTGAATTTGTAAGGATTTTGATTGTGATTGTCATAAAAATGCAACAATACTTTGGTAAATTTTGGATATATATCTTATCTCTGATATTTTATAATTGAGTTCAATAATGGAAATTTGAACAAAAAAGAATAACCAGTACATGCACTTTAAAATTTGCTTGTAATGCATAGTTGTGATTATATAAATCGTTTAAAGAAAATAAAGGGCAAAGATTAAACAACAGTTATACATATTTTCTCATCATTCCGACGACCTGTGCTGTACATCGACATGAAGATTTCCTCTTTATATTCCGTATTTTTATTATGTTTATGCATAGTAATATCAAGCGCGACCACCCAGGTTGCGGAAAAGTTTAAACCTCTCGTTGGGTAGCTTTTACGTCATCATATGGACAAAAGTGGGTCACGTGTGTGGAGTATACTATACTCCATGCACGTTAATTATGCTTTTTGTATATTTCGAAAAATAGAAGGCCGATACTGCTAAAAAAGGCCTACCCTACGCATACCTCCCATTTTCCAGTAGCAGTCAAAGGTTTTGTCTTGTTGTGTCCCACTCCTCCGCTACTATCGATAATTCTGATAATTGTTCAACTTGTTCTCGTCCCGAATATGCATGAAATATTTGACACTGAACTTTAAGCAACAAAAAATCAATCAATATATGTTTTCATGCACAAAAACAGTCAATCTCCGAAATACAGGGGATAGTAATTCCTTCGTCAGATATTTACATCGCTGCCATTGATGTTCCCACATTGATTGCCTGGATTGTGACGTCAAAATAGTTTTGACGTCAAGAAATTATTGCGTCACAAGCAGGTATGACCGC
>JAULBM010003344.1:0-11943 GCA_032357055.1 Geukensia granosissima | reverse complement strand
TTGTCAAAAGGTGAGTTTAATGCTTACCCATGGGGTATGGCGCCAACACCCAATTTTTAATTTCATTTCATTCACTGTACATACTAAAACAGTTGAATGGTCGCCCCGAGGGTCTTCTTCGTCCCCTTTTTTAAATTTTAATTTATCAATAATCAAAACTATTGGGATCCCCAACCCATAAACAATATACATTCTTTGTTGTCATAAAAAAACCAAATTCAATGGTCACCACTGGGGTCCGCCCTGCCTCCCTTACATGTAGTTTGTACATTTAATTTATCACTAAAACTGTATTGACAACACAGTATTAAATCGTCCGTGTTTGATGACATTTCGTGTTGAGAGGTTTGATTTCATCAGGATTTTCAACCTGAGTTCGCTATTAGTAGCTGCGTGCATTTATTAGAAAGGTATCTTCTTTTGCATGTATTTGTTTAGTATATTTATTGTATTCAGGTTCTCTCAAGTCTGATTTAGTGGTTTTCTGTTTTAACTGTTTTAATTATTCTCGTTTGGCGGTTATATTGTCTGTTTTCTTTGAATATTTCTTTTGACCACATGTTAGGAGAAGGTTGGGTTACCACTTCACTAGTTGAACCCCCAGACATGTCTCATGTAACTGTCCGAAGACAGGCGTTATCATGGTTATAGGTTTGTCTTTTTGATTATTGTTTCGTTGCACGACATTTTTAATAATATTCAAGATATTTTATTTGGGGCGATTTAGAGGTTTTCACAAGGAGTTTCATTCCAACCCTGTGGAGACTTGCAGATTTGTAAATCCCCTCTGTTTTTTTTCTCGTTGTTGAAGTACAGTCTCTCTTTTATTAACCCCACGTCTGTTCATTTCCATATACCTCTAAAAAATCGAACGTGGTCGACCAGAAGCATTATTTTCCGCCACTCATAGAACATTAAAATTTTTCACAAAAATACCAAATGTCAATATTAGCACAGGATAATCTCCCAGAGCATTACAATTTAAACGGTGAATGGTATAGTCTCAAAGATATCTGAATAATCCTTTGATCTCATTTGAAATTATACAAGTCTGTGTAAGAACTTAATGGAGAAAATCGAAAGAATAGTTAAGTACACGAAATTATTAAATAGTCACTAGGGACGTTATTTTAGAACGGTTATATGTTTAATTCTCTTGGATAACTAGAGCCTGAAATGCTACAAAACATCCATGATGTTAATTTTCATTATTTTCAATGTTATTGTTCCCAATTGCCAGGGAAAACTTTGAATCGGTAATGAACAATTTTAAATAATTCAAAACAAAATATTGATTTTTCAATTGCTTTTACTATTTACTTTATCAACACATCTCTGGTTATATATATTAAATAGACAAACAAATTTGGTCTCAGGTTAAAACACAGTTTGATTTTACTCATAAGTGGGCGACATCAGCGATTGCATAATGTACATGTTGAACAAGTTGATATTTCTTGGAATAAATATTTGTTTACTTTTCAAATGTAAGTTTTAATATAGTCACCAATTTAATTTTAATTAGTTTGAATATTTACACATGTATATAGTAAAAATAATGTATATGTCTTCTTCCTTCTTGTTTTCTTCTCCTCAAATCAAGTCTGAATCAAGTCAGACTGAATATCTAGATCGTGACGAAATTATGTGTTTGTTTGTGTTCTAGAATAGATCTTCGCTTTAACTACCAACTTAAAGATTGTGAAAATACGATTATTAATGTTTAACAATATAAGATTTTGTTTCTCAAATTCTTCAATAGACTTATTTGTCTTTTAAGTATATATCAACACTGTTTAACTGTACATTCCCACTGCGCATATTCATATGATTGCAAGTACATCCAAATTTGGATACCAAATCCTTATATAAAAATGTTTTAATCAATTTTTGGTAACAAAATCTTTGACTTAATAATTTGTCCATTAAAATCTGAAACGTCGCTTATGTATGTCAAAGGGACGTCCTCGTCAAGGAAAGGGAAATTGAGAAAATGTTCCTCCTGTTGCTAATTTTCGTAGAAATTTTACCTTGAAAAATATTCACATCTAAGACCAGTAATGGGCTTTTGAGGCTATCGTTATAGTCCTTTTCGAAAACATATTTCCGGAAGTCCCAGTTTGGTTTAAAAATAAGATTTTGTAAGATTTTTTGTGGGTAGTCCATCACATCGACGTAAGAATGAGCAAGGAGAAAAACCCGACTTTCCCCTGTTCTTATCTTAAATTTTGCTTTCTACGACTGCCAGAAGTAGTCAAGGTATTTACGCTCCACATTTTAATTAATAAAAAACTAAAAATGAAAGCTTTAACTATTTAACCTTGTCAGAAATTGATGCACGTTTTAGCGGTTATTTCTATGGAAACTTTAAACCACACTACCCGGAAGCCGGGAACCAGAACGGTAAATTTTAATTTTAGAAGGAACCACGGCCTTCCAGAAATGGGTTTTCGAAAAGGGCTATTGGCTTTATTCAAGGTAAATTAAACGAGTAACCTCTCACGATTAGTTTTATAACAAAAACATGCTAAGTCCGAACTCTTAACATTCGAATCCAAACTATCGAAACGGGAATCCAAATCCAGCGATAGGGTAAACTACAAGTGAAAAACGTTTAGAAGCCGTAAGTGTCCTAGACTTTCAACAAAATCACATTTTAGTAAGTTATACATTAAAAATAAAATTAAGGCAGGATTGGCATAATTTTACATAAAATGGCGATCACGAGCTCGTTAAAAAGAGTGAAATTCAACCTCTTGATAAAAGCCTTCTGATGACCATCAGATTTAGCATTTGTTTTTGTTTCTTGTGGTCTACTTGTTATTTCCCCAATACCTTTCCTTATGCTAAGGACAAGTGGCGTCGTCACATCGATGCATATAGAGTTTCAGATCATGATGAAACCCTATAGAAATTCATTGAGTAAGATCTAGATTAGAAACTCAGAAAGCCTACGAACCCACTACCTTGCGTGGTAGGCCTTATATTTAAACAGACTTTAAATCAATGGGAAATAAGCCAATATTTTACGGAATTTCTGTCACAATAAAAATATCTTGGAACAATCCAAAAATAATTTTTGAAATTGGAAGATCAGGCTGTGTCAGAACTAGTGTAGTAGAAGTTGCTTCCAATTTGGGAACTCCTATACTCACATTTTTATAGGTTTTATTCTACACCAGATTTCAGTGTAGTGATTTGTGTACTATATTTTTCAATTGTTTCATTTTTATGCCATTGTCTTGTCTGATTTCTGGCTTAACGATTTCTGTCTGCCAATATGTTTTTCAAAAGTTCTTTTTTTGTAAACCTCTCATAATGGATTTTTCTATTTCTTTATTACACGTTTATTGCCAAGGAGATTATTCCACTCAGAATTTTCACCACCTGTAAGTTAACCTTCAATCTATCGGGAATATTTGACTTGCATATTTGATGATTTTTTTTACAATAACAGAAACGTCATATTTCTCATAAAAATTTAATTATGTTTTAATCAGCTCAACAAAACTTCCAAACACAGTCCCCACAGGGATGTATTCCGTGTCGCACAGTAATTGTTAATTTTAAATTATTAAAATTTTACAACATTTAAATTATTCATGTAATCGAGTTGCTAAAATATTTAGTTGGCCAAAATGTAAAATTATCATAGGGTCCCATGTTAAATTATGCCGAGCCATAACGCCCATATTGGATCGCGCTCGGCAAATCGAACAAAATTTTTAAAGAGAACCATCTAAGGACCATTCCACCAAAATTTAGTTAAAATTGACTCAAGGGTTTTAGTGGAGTAGACCAAAATGTAAAATTTTCATAGAATCCAATATCAAATTATGCCGAGTCATGTCGCTTATGTTGGATGGCGCTCGGCAAACCGAACGAAATTTTTAAAGAGGACCACCCATAATACCAAAGTTTGGTAAAAATTGACTCAGAGTTTTCAGAGGAGTTGACCAAAATGTAAAATTCCTTTGAGGTCCCATATAAAACTATGTTCGGCTGTGGCGGCCATTTTGGATTACGAATCGATTCATCGGACATAATTCTGAAAAGGACCACTTCAGGACAAATTCTGTAAAATTTTGTTGAAATTAGCTGAATGGTTCAGGACATGAAGCTTTTTAATTGATTTTCCAATAGGATCCTATATTAAATTATGTTCGGCTGTGGTGGCCATCTTGAATTACGGATCAGGTCATCGGACACAATTCTGAAAGACGACCACCTAAGGACAATTGTTGCCAAGTAAGGTTTAAAAAGGCCCATTGGAGAAGAGCTTTAAAAAAAGTTTACGACGACGGACAAAGGACGGGCGAACGGACGGACTCCGGACGACTACGACGGTGTGAAGGCAAAAGCTTACATGACCTTTTATGGAAATGTTTTATACTAGTTTAAACACTTGGCATTAGACCTGAACTTTGAGTATTGACTTGACGCGGAAATAAACCAGACTTAAATGGAGTTAAATGAAGATAAGGAAGCCTATATAAACATTTGTCAAATAACTTCTAACTGCATATGAAAAATCGGTATTTGTTGTAACTCGCTTTTGAAATGCAGAAACAAATATACCAAAGAGGCCGAGCATAGGTAAATCAGGGACAGGTCAGGTCATTAGGAAATCCGGAAGGCAAATAACACTATATAAAACAACACACATTAAACTAAAGATTGTGTGCATAAAAACGAAAGCGAACAAAAATGTTCTTGAAGGGTAAGCAGCTCTTGCTCGCTCCAATAGTGGCACCCGTCATGTTAATCTGTCGTTAGACACAATAGATGGGAATAGCAACAGGTTTAAGAACGTTAATGGAGTTTTAACAAAAGGAAGTTGTGAGTCATTTTATAAATTTTGTACCGGCCAATGAGGACATGATGGTGTCCAAGACTTTCCGAAAATGTGACTTTAATATATATTCTTTTAAAGTTTTTGGTTGCGTAGCTTTTCTACCATTTTTGCCCTGTTTCAATGAATGGCTGATATGAAGCAAAAAGCCCTGAAGTACCGTATAACTGAAAGATATAATACTGCATATCAAGTTGTAGCTTGCTTGTTACTCCACAAGAAAGTAAAATTAACAGTCGGAAAACTATGCTGTAAAAGTGGCAATATTCGCGATGTTTTGTTGTTGTTGTTGTGTTTGGTAGGCGGCTTACTATATAAGTAATTGCGCCTTTAATCAATTTAAAATATATATTTCATTTTCGTCATCTTTGACATGACACTTCTACTTATTCTTTTGGCGAGATTTTCTGTAAAAATTTGAACTATTATCCTTATTAATGATTAATAA
Organism: Geukensia granosissima; assembly: GCA_032357055.1. Taxonomy (NCBI): domain Eukaryota; kingdom Metazoa; phylum Mollusca; class Bivalvia; order Mytilida; family Mytilidae; genus Geukensia; species Geukensia granosissima. The sequence goes on along the minus strand of JAULBM010003344.1, from coordinate 6,643 downwards.
ATATTTGTTGATTATTCGTTATATAATACTTCTACTAAGAAATTATACTACTAATGTGAGAAAAATAGTATCCCCTTGTTTAGGGTTTATGAAACCTTATAAATTCTGGTTCCATCTCATATCTTTATTAAGTGTATAAAAAAGAAGAAAAATAAATATTGTTCCTCTTTTTGAACAATGCCTAGCAAAAATAGCCTGCTTCCCACGTTTTTAGTTTTCATACTTTATCCGTGGATCACGGGCCGTAGTTTTCGGGTTGACAAGCCCGGTGAAAAATATATTTCCAACCAACTGATCCCACGGACATTCATAATCCAGTTGGGCTAGGAATAAAGTATGTATGAGCTTACAATAAAAGTTTTTTGTATAGGACTTAATTTTCCCACCCGACAGGAAATTTCGGATAGGCAAAAAAAAACGTATATGTAGCATTTGCTGACGGGCTTAGAAAATGATAATTTGCCTACATGTATTAAGGCTGAATCAATTTGTTATAGTTCCTTTCTCGCTTGTCTGGTGCAGAGTTTATATATATCAAAACACAGTATCAAAAAATTTATATTTCTGATCATGATCGCTCTGTCCCAGACAAAGCCGTAAATTGATTATGTAAGAGAAAGATAGATCACGCGCGGTGTTTTAAATTTCGCTATATTCGCGGTCATGATTTTATCGCGAAAATTTATACCCGCGAAATATCAATTTTTACCTTGTCATCACTACAAAATAAGGAATATACACGAAAATTAAAAGCCGCGAATAGATATGAACATATTTATTCGCGAAAATTGGAATACGCGAATATTAATACTTTTACAATATCGCGAATATTAATAATTTTACAATATTCATCTATCACAATCAGATTTGTTTTCATCTTCAACTTGCCTCTACTCTTAAATTCTTAATGTTTAATATCACGGTATGAACATGAATTAGTCTAAAAAAATCATTACTAAATGTTATGTAATTCATAAAAAAACCTGCCGTATTAAACGAAAGACTGTCAGTAAAGTGAACAAACAATTCAGTTTTAGAATATCCGTGTTTTTTATGTTCATGTCATTGTCTAAATTGCTAATTAATTATGTTGAATTGTATTGGTATTAAAATCTTCTGTTGCATTCAAAACATTTTATAGATTTTTGATAATGTATTCACTGCCAATTCTTTAGGTTCATTTGGAGCCGTTGAAACATTACTGATTGTTGAACCAGCAACAGGTGTGAGTCCCTTTGATCTATGGAGTAAAAGAGGGACCAACTGCCCCCGTGGATCTAAGTTCTACCGAAATGATTTCATTGACAAAATAAACAACGACTGTGCCGGATATGTAAGTACATTCTTCAACGGTCTACACATGATAACCGGTGAATAAAAAAATATATATATCAATGTTGCTTTCAGCACACTATAACAGTTCAAAAATCAACAGAGGTTACGACTGTACATCTTTTTAACGTAACATTAAAGCAGTTAATAAAATTCCTTTGAATATATTGATTGATTGACTGTTGATTAACGTACAGGTTGATTTCATGCATATTCAGGACGAATATGTTTAATGAATGATGGTTAAAACCGACGCACTGAGCCGGATTTCACGTGCTAGCTAGCGTACGAAAGCAACAGTCCGCAGGAAGACATGTCATTTTCCTCAGACACATATATCGGACTCAAGGCAGACCAGTCTTTGTTCTTACTTATGCATGCTGTGTTTTAAGCGGAGAAGTAGCAAAAACAAAATTAATGTAACCCGGTTAGGTTTCGAACCTACGACCTTAAGCACTCGGACGACCACCGTCTTTTGTAATATACAAATAATTCACTTGACTTGACATAAGCAAAACAGACTGTTAGGTTTTCATCTAATCTTTGAAAATTAATCAAAACCGACTAAACCTATGATAATAACAAAATATTACCTAATGTAGTTTAAAGTCCAGCAGGCAAATTTTCCTCACGCTAACAATATTTTTGTCACGTTCGTATATTTCAATATCGAACAGTATTTCCAATATCGAATTTAAAAGTATTATTTGATTTGAACATGCAGTAAATTTAAAATATATAAATTGTAATCCTTGATCAGTAAATAGTGAAAATTTTAACAGGTACTTCTTGAATCCGGTTCGATACAATCAGAAAAGAAGATAATGAACAGGAGTCCATAACATAACGGAAGCTGTGAAAGGCCCCAAAAATACAAAATGTGAAACTATTAATAAAACACGACAATAAGCCTAATCTATTGAATATATGGTGAAAAAATAACAATAATGGACTAATCAAACAAGAAAGCCACTAGACTACAGGTCCCTGGTTTTGGAAAGACACATTTAGTATGTGGCGGGGTTAAGCTATTTATATGAGCGCTCAACCCTCCCCTTACATTTGACAGTGGAGTGACAATACAGCAATAAAAACACACGATATAAATCGTTTCAAATGGATTAAACACTAGAGATTGATAAAAAACAACAAATATAATTAAGAACTATACTTTTATTTATGTCAATCTTTTCTGGAGTGCGAATTTTGGGCTTTATTACTTTATATGTGAGTTTCCGCCTTTGTACTTCTTATAAATTAAAAGAAAGAATTACCCCACGGTTAACGGCCCAGAACTTACACTGTGCAAAAGAGTTTTATATACTATTATCTGCCCCTGAAATTCTCTACGGGGAATTAACGTTGAGTGTTGGCCATCTTTGTTTTTGGCGGGAGCGCTCTAGTTTGACCTTACTAGATAAAGTAACTTGGAAAAATTGCGCACTTTTTTTTATTCGGACCCCAGCTTGTAATAAATATCAAAGAATTTCATTTAAAATTCCATTCATTCGCGCCTTTATGCCTTTTTGCAGTTTATTTAATCCTAGTTAAATTACTTAATTATTACGCAGCGTTGACAATGTGTACTCCCGGTCTCGTGCTAGCGCGTGCAAAGAGTCACTTCCGGTAAACAAATGGCTAATTTTATAATGTAAAATCCCCGTAGAGAATTAAAAACTCGGCACAGCCTAAAATACATCATGATTGCTAAAAAGTAATACTGCAAGTTACTTGCACTTTTTTCGATCTACAAAATAAACACTATTTTATAAGAATATGGTAGACAGTTTTTCTTTCACAACCTTTTCACACGCTCCAACAAAGTTTGACATAGAGTATAGTACTTGATACAACAAAATAATCGACATCGAAAGAGTACTCGCGCTGTATGATAGTTCAAAACCTTGAAGCAAATTTTTCTTTAATATACACTGTGTACGACAACAAAAGAATTCAAAATTTCAAATCCCGGAAAAATAATGAATGGCAGGAGTCAACCAAAATACAACGCACTAATTATACTCTTGCGTAGTGAATGTGGTTGTAGAATATCAAACTTTTCACATGAGGTCCTCGACCCAATTAAGAACATTACAGAAGAAATAGTCTAATTTAACACAAACATGAAATAGTATATTTTTTCTTGTATTATTAATTATATTTTCACTCATTTTCACAACGCAAGACGTGCGAAAGATACCAGTAACAATTTGTTGCCGAGAAAAAAACCGCTTTCAGTACAAAAATGGAACATTAATCGCTCGTTTTTTGCAACGAACTAAATATCTTTTTTAATTTTGACCCCTTCATAGATCCAATGGGCATTAATTTGACAATGTTCAATTCAAAATTATTTTATTTCATTTAGCATGAGCCCACGATCCTAGTCGAGCACGCGGAAAACGTGAAAAAATTGAATATATGTTTAGTGACATGGAACTTGATGGCCCATAAAATTTGAAATAATAATAATCCATCTATTAATTACAGTTCCGATCACTTCTAACCTCTCTTAAAAATCTCTCAGAATCTGTCTGGATTTCTGTTATATGACAGCAATTAGAACAGAAATCCTGACAGATTCTGACGGGGTCTGACAGAGGCTGCCCTGGGTCTGGACAGTTTCTGGCCAGTCCTCTGACAGATTCTGACAGAAACTGTTCTAGGTCGAGACAAAAAATTCCACTGAGCTATCAAAATCTGTCAGACCCTTGGACAGTTCCTGACACTGATGTGTGACGTCATTTAGAACAGGAAGTATGATTAAAAATGAAAGTTTGTCAAACACGTGTAGGTGATTTCCACTTAGTTACAATACCGGCATCCCCGATATTAAAATAACGTCGTGAGTACGTATGGGTACAGTCTTCGATTTGCGATCTTCACAGAACTGGAAATGTCACTCGGCGAAAAAACAATTGGGGGGTAAAATTATATATAATATATTAATAATACATAAAACAGGTTGCTCCCATTTTCGGAGTAAAGACTTTGAGATGGCTAATGACACGAGAGGGCATTTGCTTGATATCGGTCAGTGGAATAATTCACTGTTGAGGCAAATGACTGAAGGAAGCAGTTGTTATAATATTCATCTTTTGGGTTCCCCAGTGCCGGCCTAGTTTCAAAAGGTAGGTATATTAATTTAAACAATGTTAACTCAACTGGATTATGATTTTCCACTTTCTCGTAGATTTGCAATCCTCTGTCTAAAATAGAACGAAATACGTGGAACCTTTACAGCTGGTATTACGATGCGTGTGTTTACTTCAACTGAACAGCTCTGAATGACTTAAATCAAAAGGAGACAGAATCTGTCAGCATCTGTCAAAATCTGTCAGAAACTGTTCTAGCTAGAAACGTTTCAGCTAGAACAGTTTCTGTCAGAGTGGTGGCCAGACCCTAGACAGATTCTGACAGAGGTTTTCCAGAATCCTGACAGGGTCTGACACAGGCTGTCCAGGGTCTAGACAGTTCCTGACAGATTTGAACTGTTCTCTGACAGCCAACTCTGACAGATTGGAAGAGAGGTAAGGAAGTAATCGCAACTGTACATTCATAGTTCATGGCAGTTATCGTCCCCAACAAGATTTTTTCCCTATGTTGAAACTTAAATACTCTGCTCGAGATACTGCTTGAATACTGAAAAATGTTTCGTTACCAAATCAAATTCATATATGAGAGTTTTGTCTTTACACCTTAAACAATGTTTAAAAATATTTGGAATCGATTTCTGGCGTGGCAGGTGATAAAAAAATGAACCTACTTTATGATTTTTTGGTATGCAAAGTGAAGGCAAACAATTTTTGTAAAGCATCTACACACAGAATCATTTGATTTTTTTCGAGTCGGTTAAAAATATAATCAGAAAAAGATAAAAGTTCCAAGCTATTTTACTTCATTGGTCATCATGACAAGCTCATCATACGTCTATTCTCTGTTTTCTGTTTGTGATTTAAATCAGCATAATTTTGCTTTATTTATTTATTTCAGATATTCGTCTATATAGATACTTCACCTGGACAATTCTATATCAAATATTCTAGACCATTCCCAGGATTTAGTCTGGAGGAAATTTTTTTGCAAAACGTCAACTACGCATTACGGGATAAGGACTACTCCAACAGTTTAACTCACCAACCTACTTATCAATACTTCACAGACTAAGCGGGCTTCTATCATTATTGTTTATCATTATTTAGCTGAATGCAAAAAGGTAAACATAAAGTGACGGAAAAAGAAAATCATCCAAACTGACGGATTAAACAGTGACATATTCATTTAACTGGAAACTTTAACTTTATTTTGACAATACTATTTTTGGTTGAATTATGACCCACCCTGAACCTACTCCGTTAATGCTAATGATAATGTAACTACACTGTTACCTTCTGTTTTTTCTTTTCGGGATAAATACTGACAACATTTGTATTGTTTATAATATATACAAGTAATTTGTATTTGTAACCACAAAAGCAGCATTACATATTTATGAACATGTACTTTTGCTCATAAATATGGATTTTTTTTTAAATCTTACATTAGAAAAAGCTATTGGTAGACTTTGTCAAGCTAAATTCTTATAAAGAAATTGCAGATAATGCTTGCAGAATGATGTAAGAATATAGTTAAATAATAAAATGGGATGATATAAAACATTTGAAAGAATTATATCGGAATACAAAATTAGCATTTTTTCACAAAAATGATCTCATAAAACTAGCCATAAGACAGAAATCTTAAATCGGGCACTTTTGTAGTTTGAAGAAAAATAATTAAATTTGCGTTAAGATTTTTGGCATGCTGGTCCATAGTTTTTGCATGCAAGTTTCTAAAGTTGACATTTTTAATCGGAAAATGTCAATATTCCTTATTATTACTAAGTGTATATTAATTCTATTAGACGTTTTTTGTAATTTGCATCAATTGTTTGGCCTTCACTTTAGGGGACTAAATCCTATGAAGCTAGATGTGTTCTTACCCCTTCAATTTACCCAACCTTAACCCTAACCTAATTCTTAGCAAATCTCTAAACCTTAACACCTTACCCTAACCAAATTTTAACCCACAATCTTACCCTAACTACACACAATATCCTAATCCATAACTAATGGGCCCCCTGAAGTAAATGAAGGCCAATCGTTTTGCAAAAATTGTTACTTTCTTTTTTACCCATGAAACATGTAAGTTGATGTTTTAATTGTTCTTTTCAGTGCTGATAATTTCGAATATGTGTGGTTAAATGGGAATAATGGAACGCATGCTGCAATCTACTATAAACATTTAGATCCCAATTCTCCGCAGCTTATGT
>JAULBM010003333.1:0-11943 GCA_032357055.1 Geukensia granosissima | reverse complement strand
CTTAATCCTGCGTGCTTAGCAGAAAAGCAGCAAATACCAATTTTAAAGTCTTTGGTTTGACCTGGTCTGGGATCGAACCCAGGACCTTCCTCACTCAAGGCGAGCACACTAACCATTACACCACTGGGGCGGTCAATTTGACATTGGAAAAATGTATAAAAGGTTCTGACTGAAATCTTTAACTGTAACACAGCTAACCCAATGAGGCTTGTTAAGATTATGATGATTTCTTCGTTAATTTAAAAAAATAAAATGTTTCTAATTAGAAAAAGTATGTTTGTTTGATTGGGGTTTAAAGCCACTTTCAACAATATTTCAGTCATATTGCGGCGGTCAGTTTTATTGGTGGAGGAAGCCGGAGTACTCAGAGAGATCCACCGACCTTGGGCAGGTAACTGACAAACCTAATCATGTGCGATGCGAGATAAACGCAACCCGTTTTTGTATGGTACAAACGCAGGCGCGAACTCATGCTGTATAGGTGAAAGGATACAAGGATCTGTACAGGTAAATTTAATCAACTACCTAGACCACTTAAAAAGTACCTGTAAACCTGTTTTAATTATCTAAAGATTTACTATTGATTATTATTATTTTCCATAATTTCCCGATTTTTTTCAAAGTTATTGCATTAGGGATTTTGAGATCTTCAGAATAAGAACCAGTTGTCTGAGACATTTTAGTGATACATGTATTTTTCAGGACTCCAGACCCAAAAAAAAGATTCATTATTGTTTTTCTCATATAAATAGTATTTTCCAAAATTTCCAGATGTTTTCCGAAGTTATTGCATAGGGGATTTCAAGATCTTCAGAATAAGAACCAGTTGTCTGAGACATTTTATTGATACATGTATTTTCAGGACTCCAGACCCACAAAAAAGATCCATTATTGTTTTCCTCATCTCTTGACGGTTCTGTACAAATTTGGAGAATGGATAATTTCTCTAAGGTATAATATATTTAAGTGTTTTAGAAAATTTCTGTCACGCAAACATGATTACATTTTATCAAAACATGAAAAAGAATTGTGTTCTGTTGAAAAATAGGAGATTTGACATGATTGTCCATGAGACAGCCTGCCACCTAATGACAGTCGAATTTAATTTTCTACTGGGTCCATACCATGATGGAAGGTGTATGATTTAAAGTAAACGAGGCATTAAAGGTTTTTTAAACTTTAAAAAACACAAAAAATTATTTAAAAAAAAAAAGAAGAATAATAATTATATTTTTGGTCTTACCATGACCTGTTAGAGTCCTTAAGAGCAGTTTTCAACTGAATATGTAAATTCTCAAAGTTATTTTCTTTTCTTGTACAAATTTCTCCATAAAATGTATCCCCACATGTGTAGTATACATTTATGAACTTAACTTTCATTTGTTCAAATAGTTTTTTTATCATGCATGCAGGGAATATTATTGAAAAGCTGTTATATGAAATAATCTACAAAATTCATTATTTTGTCATGTTTTTGTCAATTTTACTTATTTTTTGTGACATATTTAATGATAAACTATTCATTTTCTTAAACTGTTACAATTTTATGATAAATTTTGCTTTTATTTATGAGGTAGGTAAACTCAATTAGCTACAGTAACATCCACAATATATGTCCTCAAAGCTTATTATACAAATAACAATACAGTGGATTCCTCTTAATTGCATACCCTATTTGTCAGGAAGAATTTTGCAATAAACAGGAATATGCCTTTAACAGGATTTTCTAGTTTTGAAGTAAAAACAAGCCAATCAACTTGTTTTGTGTCAATTATTATCTATTATTGATTTAAACACTATATAAACAAAGTGATTAAAGCCTGTTTATACAATCTAATTAATTTACATTAACATTTTATTTAACATTTTATGTACATAAATGTCTGGTTTTATTTTTTCAGTAAAGTGATTTTTTTTCAAATCTACTCACTTTTGTGTTAAAATTTTAACAAATAGTGTCTTGATTCGAAAAGGAAATTATGCAATTAAGAGGAATTTCTTAACAAGTCAATATGCTATTATCAGGAATAAATAACATAGTGACATAAAGTAAATGATTTTGTGCTACAAAATTGTATGCAATAAAGAGGAATATGCTTATAATAGGTATGCAATTTAGTGGAGTTGACTGTATCTATTATTTAAAATTTTGTATTGAATAATGTTTATAAAAAGAAAAATACAACGGAATTTTAGTTTAATTGGTTCTTCAACTATCACAAGGCACAAAGCAATTGCATTAAATATGAAAATAGTAAGAAAATACTAACTTTAATACAACATTCTGAAATTTTCTAGATTTTAATATCGATCGCACGAAAACATCACAACCAAACTTTGCACAATTAAAGATCTATTAAGTAAAAATGTTTGGTTAAAATATCATTGTAAAGTTTTGGTGCAATTTATTTTCAACTAAACACTTAAAAAAATTAAGTATTTTTACGGAAAATGTTATTTTTTTGTTGAAATAGTCAACAATAAGCTGTTGTTTGTCGAAATTACAAAGTATATAAGCATAAGTAATGAATTATTAAAAGACGGTTATTAAACAGCATTTTCACAAAAAACTTATTGTGTCACAAAATCAAAATGTGGGTCATATATTTAACTACCTACTCCTGATCTTACTATTTTTGGTCCCTAGCGTTTCTAATGAATCTAAATCCAGAAAGAGCGCTTTACATGCAGTTAAAACTGAATAATTATCATGAACTTATGAAAGATGTGTTTTTTCTGGCATACATTTCATATTCTTTCTTATAAATAATATTACATAAATTTTTGCTTGTGTTACTTGGAGGTTGTAAAAAGCGTCTTGAACTTACAGTGAGGTGCGATTTTATACTGATGTTGTTGTCTTTATATTTGGACATCGGCGTTCATAACGTCTAAACTGTAGATTTCATTTGGTCCATGTATATTGCTAGAAATTATTTAAATATGACTGATTGATCTTCCTATTTTTTGTTCCCCAGCCTGTCTGATGAAGCGCTTTACGCACAGTTAAATTAATAATGGAGTATTTATTATAAGCTTATGTAAAATGTGGATGGTGACTTTCTGGCATATACATGTATTCTCACGTATATTCCATATTATTTCTTTTAAATATTTCTTCTTTCAATTATTAAATTCGTGATTAGGAAAAAATACCATTGTTGCATAAGTATGGTGAATTTTGATATGCTACATCAAACATCGGTACCTAGCAACCGTAAATATCATTATAGATTTTCAGTTTCGTCTAGAATGACTTCTTATATACTAACGTAACGAACCGATATAAAAACGGTAAGTACGGATAAAATTACATAACATTTGATTTTGGAATGGCAGCAAGGTACAAATAAGTATTTGAAGAAGAAAAGTTTTTAAGTATTGCAAATTTGTGCTTATGTAAACGTAGACATCTTTGAAAAAAAACAAACAGTAAACCTCGTACTTCAAAGCGTTAATAACCAAAAGGTCATTGACGTCAAGCAAAAGTGCCTGTGACTGACCGTACATCATGACCTATTACATTTCTATTCGACAATTACAATCTACGAACAGAAAATTTATGGATCATATTAGGTCACCAATCTCCATTGTATTCAGATCTATTTTGAAAGCTCCTTTTATAAGGTCAATTTCCTTATAAAGTCACCTTTCTTCATCTAAATAAATATTACTGGAACAAAGTATAAAATAGTACAGTATAAACTCCACTAAGGTTGAATATTAATGTCATCCACCATTTCCCCCTTAATTTTGAAGCTTCTTTTTAGTTGTATGCATCCTTAACGCTTATTAATACTCTTTACTGGTTCTACCCCCAAATGCTAGACAAATTCCTGAATTTTTCTCAGATTTTGCGTCAAAGTTAACATCTGCTTAATTTATTTTGATATATACCCTTCAATACATCACCATATATAGAAAAAAAGGAAATGTGGTATGATTGTCTATGAGATAGTCATCCAAAACGTTCAAATACCAAACTTCTGCAGGCTGACGCAAGACACAAGTCTACACCCCACATGAAACTAAAAAAAGGCCCGAATAATAAAAGACGAAGACATTCAAACACAACAATCACTGGCCAAACAATAACAATCAACGCAAAACAAGCAACACTAAAACACAAAAAAACCACGATATCCACTGGATCACAGGCTCCGGTGTCAAACATGTCTGTGAGTACCAAACCATTCCATAACATGGCACAGTGATGTGACAAAACTACATTGAAACAAAACTATAAAAAAAATTGTATAGGATTTAACATTTGCAGTCAATACATAGTACGCAACAAATAAAACAATTTAATAAGATGTACTGACATAGAAACAGTACTTGCTGTTTCTGAAGGTAAGTTTTATAAATCTAAACATAGTTGGTAAAAAAAACCTGGTTCTCTTAAGCTGTGACATCAATCAAAACACATCCGGTTGGATTTAGTGTAAAATATTTAAAAAATCATTATTTTACCAAGAAAACAATGTGTTGTGCAAGTGCCAAAATTAAAAAGTATCGACAGCATGTAAGTAAAAAAATTCACAAAATAACGACTGAAATTAGTTTTGTTGTAACTTATTGAGCAGGCAGTCTATGTTGATACCAAGAAGATTTTAAAGATTTTAAAATAGTGTTATTAAGATAACCTTTATGTATAAATTTAAAGATCTTAAAGTGTTATAAATATAACTTTTACGTATAAGTTTATTCAAGTAGCTAACAACCAAAAGGAGGTGTTTAAATTTACGAGCTTTGTGAACCACATTTCCATAAACGTTTTGTTTCAGATTGAATAACTTATGGTAACGAAATTGACTTAATAATTTGCTGGTAATAAAAAGATAACGTTCAATTAAGTCTCAAACATTACTGCATACACGGGAAAGTTGAGTAAGAAAGAGCCAAAGGGACGTCCTCGACAAGAAAGGGAATGAGATCCAGTTTTGTATCTTACTTTGTGAAACCGAAACATTTAAAATTATAAGTTCTTAAATGGCGGTAAGGACACTTGTCAAAAAATTTTTAAGAAATATAAGTTGTAGTACACTTACTGGAAGCTGAAATATAACGGTGTTAGAAAGGTTTCTTTTGCAATTTAGGTGACCAATACATGCATATGGTTGGGAGTTTAAAATGTTCACAGGGGCCTTGAGTTCTTCCGTGTCAGTAATGTGACTATCTACTAGATGACTTTCAGTCAAAGTGCATGGCTTTGAAAGTTGACGAATGTAAAATTTCATTCTTAAGTAATGCCATGTAGTATTTACGTCACAATACCACAAAATTCTATAAGTATTTTTTTCTTTTTTTTTCAGATTAAAGATCATCGATACAACTAAACGTAGGCCGTAACGAGAGAGAGAGCGGTAAGTCAATATCCTAATCGACGTTCATAAAGTCGAAGCCGTTACTTCATAAAGTATTTTAATTATTCATGTCTGGACTTTTTCCTTTGCGGACGGCGTACAAATGCGGACAGTCAGATTCAAATAGACAGTGCTCTTTACTCTTTTGATCCAATGATGGTTTTATGGTTCTCCAAAAAATATAAAAATGACAAGAAATAGGGCTAATGTCAGAAACTCCAACCACTCCAACCACAAGAAAAACGGGGGAATTTACAAATCTAAAAAAATACACAATACTGTCCCTATCTGAATATTATTTAAAAATGTACATGTAACAAATCATATAACGCAAAGACCATGAACACAATGTCTGCTTTAGGACAGGCACACATGACATGTGGCGAGGTTAAACTCCCCAAACTAGTGGTCAAACGAAGAAATCAAAGACAACAAATACAGTAACAGACGAACTATAAAAAAAATAGAAATTCACCCAATCCGACCAGAGATTATCTGAATTACAATAAATATACTTAACAAAAATACATGCAAAAAGAAGATATCACTCTAATGAATGATCGCAGTTTCTGAAAGCAATCTCTAGAAGAGATAGGAGGAATGATTAGAGTCATCACTTCGTAAATGTTTCGGTCGCCATCATGATTTAAAATATCTATTTCACAACTGACAATGGATATCTTCCCACTGTCGTGACTACAAATGCGTTCCTTTACCGGTTGTGACCAACACCGATTTTAACGATACACCTGCTTTGTCTACTGAGTAACACGACGGGTGCCATTAGTGGAACAGGAGTTGATAATCCTACCAGAGCACCTGAACTCACCGTGGTTTATGTAGGGTTTGTGTTACTCTAGCTTAAGATTTTAGTGAAGTGTTGTGTGTTTTATGTCTGTTAGTCTTCTGACTTAACATTTCTTAATGACTCTTTGATATCTTAGAATTCATTTTATATGCCTTGTCTTGTTAAAATACTACAATTGCAGTCGTAAGCTTGTGATATCTGAATCTCTGCTGCAAATAGTTTATTAGTAAAAAAGTTTATGTCATTAAAGTAAACAAATCTTGGTGCAAAAACGGGGTGCATCTGACTAGCTGTGAAATGGGAACACCATACGAATGGGACAAAGACACGTCCTTTAAAAAACCGGAAAGCTAACTATAAGAAAAGAAAATTGTCCTATTTATAATAAATTTAAGCACTTAAAAAGCCCTGTTCAATTTTTAAATCGAAAGTCACAGCCTGTTCGCCTTTATTGAGGCTATTTTGGATATAAACACAAAAGAAAAACCTGAATATGCAAAAACCATGAATAAGAAAGGTTTGGGATTGCAATTGCTTTTCTAACAGACAGCTGATTAGATCTTCACATCATAAGTTGATTGATTGTTTGAATGGTGCTTTCGTCCAGTGGAAAATATTTCATGCATATTTAGGACGAGAGCACATTAATGATGAATGATGATGAATAAACCTTTTTTTGTTCTAGACCGTCACGCTGACTCGGATTTTTAACGTGCTAGCTCACGAAAGCAGTAGTCCGCAGGAAGACATGCCATAATATTCTGACTCGGAACCGACCTGTCTTTGCTTTTAATCCTAAATGCTGCGTGCTAAGCGGAGAAGCAGCAAATACCATTTTTAATGTATTTGGTTTGATCCGGCTGACCTTCCGCACTCAAAGCGAGCTCGCTAATCAATACGCCACCGAGGCGGTCACACATAGTAATTATTAGTAAACCACCCTTTAAATGGAAAGAAAGTTTTGAGTCTGAATTTTTAACCTATGAGTTTAAATCTAATACCAAATGAAGAAGTATAAAGAAACTAATACATTTGCTTTTTAGCCGTTTGTTGACCTTTGCGGGGGTATACTTTGTCATTATTACATATTATTGCTGTACAATACTTTTAACACGCTGATTGCCGTTGATAACCGGGGGTGTCAAATTGAGTTCATATATAAATAAATCTTTTGAACCACATATACGGATATACTTTTTGAAAACAGACTCAAAAGATCCTGAGATATTTAGATATCCAGAACAATAAATTGTTTTATATTGCTCAAATATAAACTGGTATAGTTGATTATTCTTCTTCGTTTGATAACAACACTGTCTGGCAGCGAAAAGGGTTTCATCTTTATAATGAGCAACTGCCATAGAATCAAACGCTTTATGTAATTCTGAACGACCGATAGTATTTTCGTTAAAGATTTATTAATATGGCACTGAAACAGAGGTAACGAGATTTTAAATAATCAAAATCAAAGTCGCCAAGTTAAAACATATATACAATTTGTTTCAGGTTTATCATTGCCTTAATTTTTAAAATTAAAATTTTAACTTTGAAAAACGAAATGGGTCGTTACAATACAACGCCTTTTTTTATTTTTACAAAAAATGTCACATTCTTGTTGAAATAGTCAAGTGTCATCTGTTGATTTTTCAAACGATGACGATTTTATAAATACAAATTATGAATTATTAAGATGGTTATTAAACAATATTTTCACAGCAACATACCGTCATAAAATCTAAAATTTAGGCCAAATATGAGGTTCACTGTACCACCTCCATTGCCTACATTGGTTGCTTTTTAATCTTAATTTTTTCACGGCTTTCAATTTCCTATTGTCCTATGGTGATCAGAAGTATTTACCTCCCCCCTTACCCTTGTTTGTTCTATGGTGTTCTATGGTGATCATAAGTGTAAACCTCCTTGACATTGGAATTGTTTTGTCTACGATGATCGGATGTAACTACCACCTCACCACTCTTGTCCGTCTGCAAAGATTGGTTTTTAAAAGAAAAAATACATTCACCACATTTTACCACCATTATCAAGATTTACTTGTAAGTATGCTGTAGCTGCACGGCTATAATTAGAAAAGGTCACATCGAACTTTCTATGGAATCATTATTTATAAGGAATATATTTTTATCCACTAAAACATTTCATCCCAAAAAACTTATATTATATCATGAATGATATAGATAATCAGAAGAGCTATCGTGCAAAATTGACCTTCAAGTCACTTCCACCCGTTTATCCCAAAATGTAAAAGACAGAGAAAATATACGTTGTCATGCTACTGAAAACTCTCCTTGAGATAAACGAAATGAAACCAGAGGCTCCTAGGAGCCTGTAAACGCTCTCCTGACTCAAAGCTGTTTTGTCAAAAGGAAAATTTGAAGCTATTTATATACATAAAAGCAGTTAAATTTCCACTGGGTCGAATTTTGAAACATTGGAATTTCACCTTTTTACCATAGGTTTCAGCAGAGTTGACTAAGATGTAAACTTCCTGTAATGTCCAATGTTAAACTGTGCAGAGCCACGGCAGCCATATTGGATGGCAAACAACAAAACCAAACACAGTTTTATAGACTACAATGTATGGACCAATCAACCAAAATTTGGCCAAGGGGTTTCAGAGGAGTTGGTGAAAATGTAAAATTCCCATGATGTCCTATGTAAAACTACAGAGCCATGGCAACCATTTTGAATGGCGCCTGGCAAACGAACACAATTTCTAAAGAGGACCATCTAAGGACCCTTCCATCAAAGTTTGGTTAAAATTGACTCAAGGGTTTAAGAGGAGTTGACTAAACTTTTAAAGGGGACCACCCAATGACCATAATACCAAAGTTTGGTCAAAATTGAATCTGTTTCAGAGGAGTAGACAAAAATGGAAAATTCCCATGGGGTCCCATATTAAACTATGCCGAGCCATGGTGGCTATGTAAGATGGCGCCAACAAAACCGTACATAATTTCAAAGAGGACCATCTAAGGACCATTCCACTAAAGTTGGTAAATATTGACTCAGAGGTTTCAGAGGAGTTGACCAAAATGTAAATTCCCATAGGGTCCAATGTTAAAATATGCCGAGCCATGGCGTCCATGTTAGATGGCGCCTGGCAAAACCGAACTAAATTTTTAAAAAGGACCACCCAAAGGACAATAATATGAAAGCTTGGTTAAAACTGGCTCAGAGGTTTCAGAGGAGTTGACCAAAATCTGAAATTCTCATAGGGTCCATGTTAAACTATGTTTGGCTGTGGCGGCCATTAGGATTAGGAATCGATTCATTGGACATAATTCTGAAAGAGGACCACCTAAGGAAAATTACTACCAAGTATGGTTCAAAATGGCCAAGTGTTTTCAGAGGAGAAGAGCTTTAGTTTAAAGTTTACGACAAGAGACAGACAACGGACAGACGCCGGGGGACAAATAATGGCAAAAGCTCACATGACCTTTTAGTCCAGGTGAGCTAAAATTGCATCAAAATCAAATGAAAAAACATAAGGCTGCAGCCACTGCCTGCTAATCTGATTTTATCCGGATTAATTTTATAGTGTGAACAGGCCCTTATATACTCCGACAAAAGTTAAGCGCCACCTTATTTATTTTGTAAATATCTTTTTCAAAAATTTATATTTGTAACATGTGGTTTTGCGATCACAAATTTGTCAACATAAACTTCGATTTGACATGCGATACGTCATCAATCGATTATTTTGTGTTGTGTAAAAACCGGTTTTAGTTAGTGTGATACGTAATTACACGAGGCATGTTCGTCAATTTGAAGTTGTAGAAGTTAAGATTGTGAATCTTTGATGGAAAAGTAATGGTTAGGCAAAAATTAAGTATAGCGGAAAGCTGGCAAGCAGTTGGAATGTCATAGACGGGCTTAGGCAACATAAAGGTGGCACAGCGTAATTGGAATATACGAAAATGGAGACATGTTCACTGGTACGACGAGAGTCGGGTCCTCTTGCATCCTGTGGACGGTCGTGCTAGGATCTGGTGGCAGAGAAACACCGCATATCGCGTTGACAACGTCATGGGCACAACAACCTTTGGTGGAGGTGGCCTCACTGTATGAGGGTACTTTTCTTTCAATTGCAAGTTACCCATGCGCGTTCTTCAAGGTAATCTCAAAGGCGTTAGTTACTGTGATAACGTGCTTGACGCGCATGTTGTGCCATTTTTCGACAACCACCGACTGGTCGACACATCCAACGTCATGGACGATAATTCCAGACCACAACAGGCTCGGTTAGTACGGTCATTTGTACAGTGGGAGGCGATTGAGACCTTCGAATGGCTTACCATGTCCCCGGAAATGAACATAATTGAACACGTTTGGGATTGTATTGGTCGGAAATTGAACCAGCGCGTTCCACGTTGTCGCAATGTTGTCGAATTGACCAACGTAATAGTGGAAGAATGGCGGAGATTTTCACAAGACCGGCGTCGTCATCTGGTTCTTGGAATCATGTGATAGGAACCGGAACTTGAGAGAAATCGTGATGGTTATACGCGTTATTAATTAAATTTGTGTGATAAAGCTGCCGAATATATTCATTTAAAAGTTCTAAAATTCTTGTGACCGATACGGTTTCGTAAATTGTGAAAAACTGATTTCTCGATAAAGCTTTTTCTGGCTTGTATTTGCAAGGTTATCCCCCTTTTTGTTTTAAGAATTAACCTATCATACGACTTGCTAATTCATCCAAATTTCAACCTAACCTTTAGCCTGAACACTAATAATAAAAGTGTCTTGGTATAAAATTAATTCTATTTCCATTTTTAACATAGGCGTAAAATGATAATTACTATTGGAAGAAAATATAGGGTGGCGCTTTACTTTTGTCGACTGTATACATATATATATGTATATGAAACACTCTATAAAACAAATATGATAAACTCAAAGATTGTCTACCATACACCAGCAACAGGTCAAAAATGTAGACAACTAGTCTTTTGCACTTAATTTCGCACCCGGTTTACATTAGAATAAGAAATACTAAAAGTTTTGGATTAATCAAAATCAGACTTTAAATTAAATAATAATGGAAAAAATGTTAGACTTTTTTACATACATTGTTTTGCATTACTTGTATATTAGTTTTATATTTATGTTCAAATCTTGTTTTTGTATTATTTTCCCTTTATATATGATTACAGAAAAGTTAAATTTAACTACTGTTTATTTTTTATCAAACTGGAATTGAATATTACATAAAACGACATCGTTTAGCAACATGATACTGAACGTTTAATGCGGTGACATGTGTAATTTTCAAAATTTTAAATCTCTTGTTTATATGACAATTTAATTGTATATTTACCCGGCTTTCTGAAATAAACTTTTTCTACCTGATACAGTTGTCTTCATTAAAAACCATGGCATAGTGTAGATTTTGTCACTTACCATCACAATGAAAATTAATGAAGCACATCAACTTGTAATTGGAAAACGTAAAACATTCGAACATACGTGTATATCAGTAAAATAAACAAAAACCCACAATCAAATTCACATTTTCACTTCCTTCTAAGAAACTGTCGTTAAGTACGAACTCACCATACAAACATGAATAAGAAAATTAAAAACATTAAAGTGTGTTCTGGTATTTTTGCCTATGTGACTATAAAAACAAATAAATCATCTTTTTCCGACCACCTATTTTTCATTACTCATTTACGGAGTGTATATCTCTCAATTGATACGCTACTCCAGGGCTTGTGCTTCCTATCAAGATTTTATTGATAGAGG
>JAULBM010003322.1:0-11944 GCA_032357055.1 Geukensia granosissima | reverse complement strand
TAAATCGTGCGAAAATTTTCGCATGAAATTCGTGTCAATTTCATGCGAATTTTATGCGTGGCACATTTTGCTGTGTAGACACATGCATATCTTCTATTTGGCCACTTGACTGTCTGATAAAAGGTAAATCCTGAAAAAGATGTGGAATATTTCATATTCTCTCTTTTAAATTGTATCGAAAAAGTTTTTTAGGAAAGTGTTTTCTTAATAACGTACTTCACAGGTTTCATGTCATTTGATTATTCTAATTACAGTGATCATTTAATATCTCATGTTAATAGCAAATTACGCACACTCTTATGTCAATGTTATTGCGTGATACTGCTGTTACGAGGTGTTCATTCACTAAATAAGGGGATTCGTTTACGACACTTAAAAATAATATGTTAGCTAAATAGCCTGATACCTCAATTCTTCGGGTTGAATTAGATTTTGGTCACGTCCGCAAAGCCGAATTTACAAAGCAGAAAACCAAATGAAACAATGACATTTATGAAGTGTTATGGAGTGTTTGTTCGTGAGAGAGTTATGCCACATTACCCATTATTTTTTTTATCAGCGATTTAATCTAATTTCATATTCTACTGTCACTTGGTGGGTGGCTGTCTCATGGACAATCATGCCACATCTCCTATTTTTATATTTAGACAAAAAAATAATATGGGCTGATAACAAGTTTAAACATTTAGCTTTTCAATAACCATAACATTAAATATAGAATCATCTGACCTGGATGCATCTCAATTTGAATTTAATATATATCCGTTGTTTCTCAATCTCTCACATGGGTTTTCTACACTGGACAATTTTAAAGACAGTCTCATAGTTTATACTGCCTAAAACAGATATACATAATGAAATTAGCTCGATTCGCTCGAAATTCAAATTTGAATTTTTAAATTATTTGGACATCAATTTAAATAAAATGTTGGTTTATGTTCTAATAAAGTTAGCAAATGCTTCATCGATAAGTTCGTTTAAATCAATGTTGATCTCGAAAGTTTGTGGCGGAACCAGTCCGATTTAAAACAAATGTGCAATTTATTTGCAATAGTTGTTTCTTTAATACGACCCGCTGTTTTTAACGTTGGAACGAATTTGTTCTCTTTGCAGCCAAATATTGTTTTTGGCATTTTCTGTTAAAATGTTTGAAATGAAGGACAACCAGAGCAAAATATATTCTTATATGAGGCATGATAGATAAATAGTTAAAGTTTGTGTTTGGATCTGAAGAACATTTTGGTTTAAATGAAGCAACAAATGTCTAGGAGCGACATTCAAATGCTAAGTTCTTCCATTCTTCCGTTTTTAAAAATATTTTTGTACTTGTAGATCCAATAAATATTTCTTGGAAATGGTCGTTCTGGTAAAATAAATACAGATGAACCTGACACTACTTCTCGGAATTAAGTAATTCGAGTAACTGTTTACTTTTTACCAATATCGTTTGAAAATACTCATTACAGCAAACATTTGGCCTCCCGTGTCAACAAAACAACACACTCGCGACAAAATTATGATCTTATGTCCATTTTATTGCGTGATTAACTGCTGTGAGGTTTTTCATTCACTAAATATGTGTATTTGTTTACGTTGTATAAAAATATTATATTCGTATCTTAAAAATATGATACGTGGTATGATGTTTCTGTACCAACGTTCAAAAATAAAAAAAATATAGAGCTAACATGTCAGGTTACTACAGGGACTTTAACAAAAATACCATTTAACAGGATGTTAAAATCAACACAAAATAAAAATCTGAAACTGTTTAAATTTTACTTTAATCGAAGAATTATAGCTTAAAACACAAGTTGTGATAAAACATGTAAATTTAAAAAAGACAACAATTAGACTACAAAATTCTGGAATGGGACAGGCGCAAAAAATATGGTAAGGTGAAACACGTCAGTACATCATCAAACCCCAAATTATGTGACAATTATGTGTCAATACGACAATACAAATATTTTAATTCTTTATATCGTATCTAAGAAGCATTTTTATTAACAGGTTTGTCAAGAGTTCAATTATAAAAAGGCAATGCTTTGTTAGTCGCAACAGTCGTCAAAGCATTGAACAAACCCGTTTTTATTATGGGCCCCCATTGGTCATAGTCATTCGTTTGAGTTGTTTTTGTGTTGTATGTTTGTTTTGTTTTGTTCGAGAACTCGAGACTGTCGACTTTCCCATCTTGTCTGATCCTTTAGTTTTGTTTTGCTTCCTCTTATTGGGAAATTCCACAACTTCCTAAATAAAGTCCCTTAAACTTCCGGTCTTAGTCTCGATCAGCCATACGCATATAAATATTTATCATGCCATTCAGCGTTTAATTATACAAACACGAGTGTTCGAATATATCAAACTTTTATTCGTATACTAGCATAATATTGTCTATCGTTATCCCAACGCATTATGAGCGAGTCGGAATTATATATTTAGAAACCAGATGACTGGTGTCTTCACATACGTCCACGTTCTTAACAACGAAGAAATGTTGAAACAATTCAACTATTTCCGGCAATGTACACGTATTGTATAAAGCTTCAGAGTCCGATCTATGGATGTCTGTAATGGTGACACGAAAACATGAAAACTCCAGCAAACCGCAGATTAACAGAAGTCGCTCGAACAGATCAACATTTTACATCGATATTTTACTTCAAGTAGAGCGATAAAACATTCAACATGAGGGAGCGAGACAATGCCATTCGGTTAAATCAGCTTTTTTTGGGAATCATTCAAAATAAAGGTATTCGTTTATCGACGGCGGCTATCTGTTTGCTACCAGTTTTGTTAAGGCAAAAAGATCACAGATCGAAGACGAGAGTTTGGGAATGGGATAAAAACACACCTTCCTTCATCATGTGCATGCGGCAAAAGCAAAGCTTCTCACTATGCCGTCGTTAATGTAGAAAACTAATTCAAAACTTGAAAGACGTAAAATTTTTATAGCGTTGTCATTTTGAGATGAGTGACACAGCATTATATGTCAGGCTTGTTTGACAGAAATTTTATCAAACAATGTTTACAGAAGTATGCTGCATTTTTTACATGGACCGTTTCAGGAATGCAACGGAATTTGAGACGCCATTGTTCTGATTAGTATTCATTGGATAAGATGTCATATTCGAGGACGCTTATACTGCGCAATGAACATGTGTCCAGAGCCTTTGAGTCTCGTCCTGGGTGCAGGATGTTATTCTGGCACCTGTTGTGGTAAAAAATACGTTTATTTTTTTAAATAATAAGGTAAAGTTGAAATATGCTAGTAAGATCGTATAAAAAGTATAAAAATTAACAGGTTATAAGCAAAAAAATTATATTTCTTAATTACAAATCAGTATGTAGACTGTATCAAAGGGACCGGTAAGGGAGGGACTTTAAGACTGCCACTGGAAAAATTGCGGGTTGGATAGGGGCGGAATATTTAGCCTTGTAACTGGCCGCCTACAGAGCTCTAAATATTTAAAGATAATAAATTTGTTTATATAACAAATGACTAAAATGTCATCATTAGCTTTGAAATTTAGTCAAACCTAGGGGTGACGTGACTTTTTTATGACGACGTTTTTGAAACTGGGTACAATTTGTTTCTGTTATAAACTACATAATTACCAATGTTGAATAAATATGGAGAATTTTGTATGATATATGTGCATTTCAAGGAGTAACCTCAAAAACAAAAAATATGAAGTCCAAGATCCAAACAAAGCAAAAGACGCAATCAAATCCAAACAGATTGATTGATAGGGGTTTAACGCCACTTTCAACAATATTGCAGTAATATCGCTGCGGTCAGTTATACTGGTGGAGGAAGCCGGAGTACCCGGAGACAAGTTGGAAGAAATGTTACAATTGCAAACTAGGCAAATCAAAACATAAAAGAACAACCCCAAATATATCAACATTTTGAATTTCGGAATGGTGTATACTTATTTCATGGAGTGACGTAATCGTCAGAATAATAAGAATGACATCCAACCACAGTAGAAGTACCCATACCAAACAAAACAAAGTAGGAGGCAAAATCCAGCCGAATTAGTCCTATCCAAATACAGCCAAATACATACAATAATAAATTAAATTCCAAAATAGCAAATTAAAAAAAAATCTATTAGAGCCACAAAAGAGGTATACAGTTCTATATTACACGCAATAAATGGCAGTGAAATGCATGTTATAATCAACATGTACAGGTCCCATACGTCAAAATATTTAAGTTACATTTTATTCAATCATAAGACACAGTTTCAGTTAACATTGGTATGCCATAGATCCTAAATGCGAGTTTTGGTCTTTTGCCTGTAGTAGGAAGCTTTATCGAGCACTCGTTAGAACTGCGGTCCGTTTTGACCAATGTTCCACTTGCTTGCTATTTACTTTCTCTCTGTATATATTTTTTCATGTAATTTTATGTTATATTTTCATTGTGTTATTGTAAACATGTATTTGCTTGACTCTAATGAGTGCAATTTCCAAATAAACGTAAATGCTGTTAAAAAGAAAGTTTTTATATCTTCACGTGCTGTAGTTATTTTCATTTTTCTGTTGAGAATCCGTGACAAATTTGGACTACATACTGAGTTCAAAACCCAAATCAGTTGTGTGACAACGAATTCCACTGCGTGTTCATTGACGAATGTGAAAATATTGTATATTATTTTTCTCTACGTGATGTCCAGCGACAATGTTATCATAATGGACAAAAGATTAAAGGTGAATATAATTGGTCTAGATAAATCCTTTGAATATACTAGTTATTCTTTACATTTACCAACCGCCTGATGTGGCGACGGAACAATCTTTTCATAATATTGAGAAATGAATTTTACAATTTTTTGAATATCATTACAATTATGAAAACTCAATATAATCTATTTTAAAGCAAATTAACCGTAAAAAAAAACACGCTGAAAGGAACAATTTTTACTGCTATAACGATGTCAATGGGATTACTTTTATCTATGGACAAAAATATCACCTGCGTATTGTCTATTGAAATGAAACATTTCATATTCATATTTTATTGCTTTGGAAAGATAAGCTTTTAATTCGAATTTAATAGAATGAATTGAAGTGGTTGATACGGTATTGGTTTATGTAACACTGTCGAATGTATTGCTCATATAAACCGTTATCTAAAACAACCCAACGAGAGAGAGTGTGTAATGCTCTTAAAAATCGTTACCTAAAACAACGAGAGAGAAAGAGAGACATTGAGAGAGAGAGAGAGAGAGAGAGAGAGAGAGAGAGGGAGGCAGAGAGAGAGAAGCGTTGAGAGGGCACAGAGAGAGAGAATAGAGAGAAAGAGGTAGAGGCAGAGAGAGAGAGAGAGAGAAACGTTGAGAGAGAGAGAGAGAGAGAGAGAGAGAGAGAGAGAGAGGGGGTAAGAGCAATAGGCAACAAAGTAATTGCAGGTATGTAGCATTGATGTGATTATTGCTATACAATTTGAAAGTGCTTTTTTTGCTATGGTTAGATGTTTGACTGTATATGTTTCGGTTCTAATGGTACACATGAGAAGTTACTCTTTGAAATTCACATATGGCATACCCATAACTTTTCATATTTATTTAACATTGATAATTTTAAATTTTGATTATCATTTTTTGTTTTATCTTCCATATAGAAGTTTTTAAATGGGTCTGTTAATGACCTTTATGAACTCATATTTTATTATTCAAATGTTATGTTACAGCTAGTATTTACTTATGCCAGGTTCAAGAGTGGTATAAATGATTAATCAAATAAAAAAGAGAAAATTAAATTTTATATATGAAAAAGCTTAATGAAAACGAATATAAAAACCCAATCATTTTGAAAAAAAAAATTAGCATAATTTAATATGTTTGATATAAAGGCTGTCCAGGTTTGGTCAACGAAAATATGGACATCAGTAAAGAGAAAAAGAAATATTAAAAGAGAATACATACGACTCCTGCTGTTGTGAAGAATCCTAATACAAAAAAGTAACAATTATTGAATATTGTTACTACTTAAGAAATCTGCTAGTTTAAATAAAACATATTGAAGTCAATTAACTAGAAAAGAAACAGGCTGAATGGGGATAATTTTTACAATGTAATGGGTATGAAAGAGATTTGTTCTGCACACCTGGGGAAAGATATCACCTGTTCATTGTTTATTAAATTGAAACATTTGAAATGAAGTAGTGGAGACTTCTAGATTTGTAAATTTCCTGTTTTTCTTTTGGTTTGAATTACAGTCTTTTAGACATTCACCCCACATATTTTATTTTCATAGTGTTGGGTCGTTGTTTAGAAAAAAAGCAAGAAAAAACAATGGGTTTACCAGTAAAAGTATGAAAATGTTTAAATAGATACCGAAATATATAATGACTGGACAACTCATGACAGAAAAATACTTTAAAATATTAGTTTTGTGCCAGTTTCACTACATATCTAATTATTACATACTGTCAAACGTCACTTATGGGAAGAATCAAAAGTGACCATTTAAGATAGGTGACCCCTTAAATAAAATTCATTTAAAACAATATCCTTTAAAATCAAGTGGCTTCTTGATAGAGGTGACCTCAAGGATAAATTTGACTGTATTTTCAATTGAAACATTCGTGTGGATTTATTTTAAAAATGTAACGAGTGCATATCTATTCAAAATTGTAAAATCTTATTTGCTTTAGTCAAACATTTGTTGGACCCAGAAAATTTCTACACAGCGAACTCCTACTGACCATAAGTCTGACTCTCATTTCGCGAGAGGACTTTAGGTAGGTACCTAGACCACCCATGTCCCCAAGAAAGAATGGCATGGGATTGAATCTTTCTCATCAAAAACTTAACCCTCATAACTTAGTTGATCATTCAATTTGACATTTTGTTAAACTGCGCATTGTTACTTACAAAACAAGGGCAGATCAAAGGAGCCCGGATGCCAGGGCGCGAAATTGATAAAAAAGGAAAAGTTTGGGATGAATTTTGTTCTTTATTTCCATTAGAAATCAAGACAATTGACGAATGAAGAGGTCCGCAAAAAGACCCCCATTTCCAAAAAGTCTGGATCCGACTCTGCAAACGACGATATTCCAACGTATAGTTCAGTTTTATACAAGAACTCTGAACAACTCATACTCTGACCATTTTCTTGTAGTGTAACCGTTTAAAGATTAAAAAAAAAACTGTTTTCTCATTAAAAAATTCGTACTTTAGTTGAAATTTCACCTTCTCGCATCGATTCGTTGCATCCAAAATGTCATATAATGTGCAAGGATGCACGTGACATGACATTGTGAAGCGCTTTAAAACATCATTCTGATATTGAATTTCGTCTGAAAATTAAGTGGAAGAGTTTTAGCTATCACTTTACAAAATGCTTCTGAAAGGCAATGACGCCTACACCTGTCCATTTGGTTTAATATGAACAATTCTTTTGCTTTAGATTTAAATAAACCAATTGTATTTGGCATATTGTAAGTCCGTTTGCAATAGCTAATGTAACTTATCAACCACTTCCGTGTTGTTTTATTTATTTCTCTTATTGTGGCTCGTGAAGGCCACGTGTTATGGCGCATACCAGACTATGTAAGCCTCGGAGTGAGCATGCATTATTGTTAAGTCACGTGAGAAACCGGCGACGTAACGTGCTCTGTTGTTCTCTACATAATAAGAGAATTAAATACTTCCGAATCGGGAAACATTACATGACTATTGACACTCGAGAAAATTTAAATATCCGATAAATTATTTATTTACAAGTAAAATCAATATTTAGACAAGATGAACATATAAAAATAGTCATTCGTCATGTTCCAGGTTGTGAAAATTGTATATTTGACTCATTTAGTTGTTTAAAATAACTTTTGAGAAGGTTCACGCATAAAGATGAGAAATATCTGACAATTTTGGATAGGAAATGACGTAGTTTTCCTCAACTCTTTCAGTTCCTCTAAATTCAAACTATATGTGGATCACGGACTTCCTATGTTGTGGTTCAAATTCTTCTGTTTACACATGTTATGCCTGGAAATATACATCAAGCATATCAAATTTCACCATTTTTTCAACATTAATTTGGTGGTTCAAATATTTTAAGGTTCCGGTATTCTTTGTCAACAAAACAGCTCTATTATAGATGTATATTTTTATGAAGGCTCTTAAACTTTTGATGACTGATTGATTGATTGTTGGTTAACGCCCAGTTGCAAATATTGTAACATTCAGATCATAATATAAGACATCTTTTTCATAGAGACACGTGTCTGTTAGATAAAACGAATAATCCTGATTTTTCCTGTTTTGTTTAGTTTTTTTCGGTTATGAGATTACACCAATCCGCCAAGTTGGCATAAAATTTTAACAACATAGCTCAATCAAATGGATCGCCTAAACGATAAAACAAATATTCTTTTTGTAAAAAAAACTTCAAAAGCCTAAATCTTTGATTAACTTGCAGTTAATTGTAAATCTTTCAAAATTTTAATTTTGAATGATTCCCGAATTTTGAAGTATATTAGAAATCTCCGTTTACGGTTAACTTAATATAATAGAGCATATTAATGAATGATGATGATGAACCCTGCTCTGTACTGGACCGACACGCTGAGCCGGATTTTTAACGTACTAGCTCACGGAAGCAACAGTCTGCAGAAAGACATGCCACTTTACCCAGACACAATATTCTGACTCTGGGCCGACAGTCTTTGCTCTTACTCCTTAATGCTGCGTTCTTAGCGGAGAAGCAGCAAATAAAAATTTTAAAGTCTTTGGTTTGACCCGGCCGGGGATCGAACAGGCGAGCACGCTAACAATTACACCACCGAGCGGTAGGTTATCAGGAAGGAAATACAATAATGATACAAATACAAAAATATTAAAAGCAATTTTTGAGATATTATCTCAATGCCAAGAAAAGTTATGATAGTGAACAGAGATCTATAATTTTTAAGCCTCTTCATTGGTTCAATGATTATCAACGCTACATGCAGTATTGCGTTGTCACTTTTCAGACAATATTTTAACTGAAAACGACAAAATCAAATCACTTAAAAATTTAAGAAATTAGACCTTTACATTATTCAAACATTGATAATAGTATTTTCTTCGATGATGATAGTCCTCGCCAATGCTCTATGTTAAACAATTGCTTATGTTGTAAGATTTTTTATATTTCAAACTTATCATCTATACAACAAGATATACATGTACTAATCAAATTTCATTGCAAGCTAACAAGGATTAGAAGATACCAAAAGGGCAGACAGAAATCGTAAGTCGGAAGACAGACAAGACCATGACCAACAAAAATATATATTTCTAAGTATCTTAGGAAAAACATTGGGGAGGTAAAACAAAACTCTGTCAATGAAGAATCTGATTAGTTCTGTTGACAGTTGATAAGCGTTTTACGTTTTAATGTAAGGTGTCTGGTCTTTCGAAAACATTGAAATTAATATATTAATTTGATCCGATTCTTCTTTAGCCATTTCAAAAAAATATTTCATATAAAATGAATTACGGAAAAGCTATACCCATCAAGAACATTACCAAAAAGGGACAGTTTCTTAAATTTGCATAAACTTATAGATTTAAAAAATTAGAAGGTTCCAATTTTAATTTTAAGACAAATTCTAACAATCGGTTAAATTTATTTAACAATTTCTCAAAAGAATTTAACATATTTTGCAAAAATGTTGATTCTATTTGTTTAAGGTAAAAAAATTTCATTTGGCTGCTGGAAAAAATCCGGGACTTCGGAATTGTATTCAAATCTTAATTATCTTTAAATCACATGCTCAGATTTTTCCCCAGACAAATTTTACGGTTTTAGGGCTATTTGACCTTTCATGACCTCTTTCCATATATGGTAATAAATCTGACTATACACCCATCATGATTTATTGTGACCTCGTATTTTAGTTCAAAGAGGAATAACTCGTGTTAATTTAACACCTTCTTTTTAATGTAATGCACGATGTTTTATTTACTAGTTTAGAGCCAATATTTATAAGACGATATTTTCTGGAATAATCTGTTCTTTAATAATATTTTGAAGAACATATTAATTTTCAGATAAATTAATCGATCAGTTCAAATTTACATGGTGACCGTAGTTGTTATAACATTACTGCCATGACCAGAACATGCAGAAGAAAGGGAACTAAAATGTAAAAAAAAAGAGATTTAAAAATTAGAGAAAGATCTCTTACTTGTTAAAAGAACAAATAGATATATATTAATGCATGTAGTTGGTTTTAATGGGTAAATTCATTATCTGTCTATATACTCGGTAAACTTTTTGGCATGAGAACAAAGATGTTAGCAAGGAAGAAATCTAATATTGCGTTTATCAAATCAGAATGCGCCCAATTTGGATGTATTTATCATTTATGTTATCACAAATAATAAAACAATTGTATTCGAGAAACTGAACACGTATTTATAAAGTGGAAACAGTGTAATGTTATATGAATTTCTGTCTGAAATAGATGATTGTCCGCAAAATGGTCACTTATGGTAATTTGGGTAAAAATTAAAATAAGGCAGAAAGGTTTTGGGTTATTATCTTGAACTGACAGAGGATGTCACAATTTTATTTTGTTAGGAAAATTTCTTTTATGGCAACAACATTTTAACTTATATTATGTTATTTTTTTGTTAAACTGTATTGTTATTTACCCAATTTAGAAATTCAAATATTTCCGTGTTCATCATTCGTTTATTTTTCAAATACTTTTTATCGCTACTTATCACATTAAAATTTATCCGCATTTATATACTCTTGGGGAGGAATTTTGTTTCCCCTTAAAGTTTTCTACTTCCGAATAAGTTTGCCTTTCGATTGATTATTGCATTAGTGTATAACGCCAAAAAATTGGCACATTTATTTTCGCAACGGAAAAAAAATGTAACCCTGAGATCAACTGTTTAATTATTGTTTAATTATTTAATAACTTTTAAAATAAACAATGAAGACTGAAATGATTGTCCCAGTTTCAGACTGAGCACGGTACGTAGACATGAAAATTAACAAAACGATATAGTTAGTCTTCAGCATCAGAATGAAAAACTTTGGTTATAAGTGCCAACCAGAGAATGTGTATTGTCGTGTGTGCTGATATATTGTCCATTTTTAGTTCTGTTGGTAATGGTCTTGCAAGTCTGTTGACGTAACGATGCCAGTCTGCTCTAGTTTTTTTTATTTTCATCATTTTGAAGAGAAGTAATTTCAGACGTAAGGATTGTCGTATTTTTTAAATAATGACGCTTTATATTATCAGATCAGCCATACGTTGATAAACGATAACTGTGTGTTTGACATTTTTTTATTATGTTCTTAACACATACGGAATTAAAGAAATATAAAAACGCCTTTTCACTCACATTTCCGCTTGTCGTACTCAAGTACTTCCGCGTGCAAAGTAAATTTATTAGATAAAGAGATAAATGAATATCCTTTTGTGACAGTTACCTTTGTGTGTTGAAAGACTAAAATTAGATAAATATTTAGTCTATCTGAAAGGTATTGTAGCATACGTCTCAAAACACGTGCGAGTAAATGTAAACTTTATAATGGGACAAAATTTGGCACCAAGCGTGTCTGATGAAGGTAAATCCAGAATATGGAAATGAAAAGATATGGGATAAATGTCAATGCACTCCGACCACGAAAAAATCAGAGGAATTTAACAATCTAAAGGTCTCCAGAAAAGCGTTATACACATAGTTAAATTTGGCTTCTTAATATTTCTTATTAACAAATGTGAGCTTTCTTGAATGAATTTCATATTCTGTTTCATTTTTTTTTCAAGCCGGGGTAGAGTTGAAGTTAAATATAGGTTTCACAACGAGTGAGAATTGTATATCGCTTGTTATCAACTCGAGTTATTTAATTACAAAATAATAATAAACGAGCCTCTGGCGAGTTTATTATTATTTTGTAATTAAACAACGAGAGTTGATAA
>JAULBM010003311.1:0-11944 GCA_032357055.1 Geukensia granosissima | reverse complement strand
TATGTGATAACATCAATTTCAGTGAAATAATGCTGCGGAGAACACTCTCAGCTTTTTAAAAAGCTAAGCTTGTTTTAAGCTATTTTACATTCCATTTTTTCATTAAGCCAGGAAATTGCGAATTCAACCAGGTAAAAATATTATTAGTAGAATCACCTAGAGAACAATTAGTATTAAAAGGGGCGTAGGATATTTCCGTGAATTTTTCAAATTTTGATTTGGGCGATTCCGAGGAATTTTGATTCTGCTTTCCAAGAATTTTTCATACACGTAATAATACAAATAATAACGGTAACAAAATCGTTGCATCTTTTCCGATGTCACAAACAGATTAGAGGCATAGGTTCGCAAAAACGATAACGAGGACAAAATATCTGGTGGTAGTAAGCGTCTGTCCAAGTCTTTGGTCTTTCTTTTCGATATACGAATGTAGTAGAGGATAGTTTTGCGAAAGACATGATGCATGTAAAAAAATTTATGGAAGATTATGATCTTGATATTAATCTCAGAAAGCAACACTTTCCAAAGTTTCCTGCAGCCTGTAATCTCTTTTATTTGTAGCATGAACTACAAAATTGAGACTATCACAATTGGAAAATAAATAATTAATCTGTAGCTTTAAGCAGTGCTAATGTCTTTTGTAAATGTAATTTGTAATGTAACTTTTTATGGTGTATCTGGCGAGCGCAGGATTTTTTCTCGGAAAAGAACTTGTGAAAAGAAAAAAAAATCTTGAAATGTGTAAAATAAATCCCGGAAATGTCCACCAAATTCTCGGAAAAGGGCTTCGACGATTAAAAGTACAACAATATTGGGAACAGAAACAAATATCACATTCGATGGTTACTTCATGTTTTAAAACCTACAGGAAATTTATCCCGACCTTATTCAAGAGTAGTCATATTTCAAAAGTCACATGATCCAAGCTCTAATTAAGAATCCTTTGTTCTTAATTACCTTTAATCTGATTAATCTAACTTTTATTTTCACCTGCATTACTTGAAGGATAAATGGAAATGAACCATGTCTATGGTTTAAGCCCAAATGTAAAACCAGATTAAACGTTAACATGGCAGCAATCATTACAGAATCTATTTAGAATTATGAAGTTCAAGTGGACTATTCCTTTGTGAAATTTACCTGCTTAGATATCAACAACAGATTTCTCTACTTTTTGTTTTATAACCGCAGTGGATTGTTCTATAAAACTTAGAATCAAATTGACTCCAATATTTTAGGATCTGCCATGGATGTTGGATGTTGAGATATTCAGTGATTTTTATGTCAATAACATTTAGAAGGCGTTAATGCCAAGCTATTCAATATTTATTGTGGTATTTGAAATGCCAATAATAATGCTGAAAAACAAATATTATTCCTACAAGAAGCTAAAACTGAAGAATAGAAGAAAAATAACGTCTGTTTACACGGTCAATCGTGAACAAGTTTGACTTTGAAAGTGATACAATTCTTGCTTGTCGTTGTTTGAAACGGGTTAGACTGAAGATCAATAAACAAAAACCCAATGCATGTTGATCAAGAAAATATATCTTAATAAGACGACCCCCTAGAGAATATTTGTAAACTTATTTGAAGTCTTGTGTATTCATGTGGCTGGTTTTTTTTAAAGTTTTAATGATTTATCAAGTTCTCTATTTACAAATTTTTTACATTAGTCTTCTTTTTGTGTTATAACAAAAATGTATAATGCCATGTTTTAATTATAAGGAGTAAAAAATAGCAGCAATTACTATCTAACACAGATTAGCGTTTTAAATAAATTATAATTACCAATAGTTTTGCCATGCTTACATGTCAAAGCTTGTAATGTATGTTTCAATTAATGACTTAACGTACATTTCCTAATCATTAACTAATACACAAGAAGGCGTTCAGAATCCATTATATCTGCTTTTAAAAATTCGAAAAAATCATTTATGTTAAATTAACAAATACCAGTTAACAAAATCTACTAAATTATTTATCTCACACAAAATACAATTCAGAAAGGATCTTTGTTTTTGTTCAGACAGATAGACTTAGTCAATTTTAGTTGAAAATGTGTACTTTTGTACACAAATATATTATGCCAAAACAATACAAACAAAAATAAGTTTACCTTGGCAACGAAGATAAAGGATAATAAAACTTAAATGCAATCTGAAATTAGTTTATAATATAAAAACAGGAGATGTGGCATGATTATATGTATGTAATTATGTAACATATTTTGATTTTAAGATGGTGATGGTATCAGAATTCTCAAGTTTGAAATCTCTTGTTGTCAATGTGTCTGACAATAGTCTTCAAAACAATAAC
Organism: Geukensia granosissima; assembly: GCA_032357055.1. NCBI lineage: Eukaryota > Metazoa > Mollusca > Bivalvia > Mytilida > Mytilidae > Geukensia > Geukensia granosissima. The sequence continues at coordinate 9,625 of JAULBM010003311.1, read as the reverse complement.
CGTTCAACTTAAATAGTTACAATTCACTATCATAACAAGCTTGTTGCCTTAAGTGTTCCCGGGTAAGGTTTATCTGAAAACACTTATAATTTTTAATAAATGGAATTCGAAGATACAAAGGGGAAGACAGAAATCGTTAAGTCGGAAGACAGAAAATACCATGGCCATGTCATGTTTGCTGATTTTTGTGGCCGTTTTTTTATATATGAAAATGAAAAGATATTGGGCAAATGTCTGAATGATTGCACTCTCCAACCACTCCATTATCATTTCGTTTGCTGTCCCTTTTTTAAATACTGTTTTCTTATTTATTTCTCATCTCAATATTTTGGATCAAAGATCTATCCAGAAATTTGTTTCAAAAGTATTTAACTGCATGAAGTTTTAGGTATCCAGACGAGTCATGAAGATTAAAAAACAAACAAACAAAAAAAAATACTTAAACTTACCATATATATTGTTACTTTTCATCCGATGTAAACAATTTAACATCTTTAGATCCAGACGTTATCAACATCGCATTGAACTGACAGGGAACATTGTATTTATGTTAGAATTACTTTTACTGCACACTTTTTGTTTTTGTTGATAAATGAAATATTTCAACTTGTCTTAGGTGCATTCAGAATACATCATCAATCACTCTCCTTGTTCTAAACTAAATCACCAATACATGCAACCTCTTTAATAAAACATGGACAATAGCCGATGATAAAGCTAGCGATTGCAATAGGAATATAGCGATTCCACCTGCAGGAGTTAATCGAACTTGTCGTTGACATGTGCGGTAGTCTATTACAGAATTATTATGTTGATTTCAAAGCTAGGATGGCAGGTTTCCAGTATGGATCTCTGTTGATTATGTTGTCATTTAAATGGTCTGCTAGATTACTGGCTATCAAAGAAATAGATAAGACTCCGCTCATCAGTCTGTGATATACAAAAACATCAAGTCGTAAATTATCCTAGAGTTCCATGTTTGACTTTCTTCTTTCCGTTGTAAAAACATTATCTTTTACAATAATATGACAAGAGTTTGAAATATTGGAATCATCATTTATAACCTTTTTAACAATACTAGAAAACTGGATAGAATAGAACGGATATTAAAAGGTAAATCATTATTAAACTGAACGGAGTTTGCGTCGTTGCTGAAGTTATTTTTAATTGGTAAGTTCACCAAAAAACAGAACACGATGTGTAGTGTGGCAGGCTTGATATAACAAAAAATTAGAATTGATGTGTTTAAAGTATCTTGTAAGACAAAACAGATAGATTTCCCCGACAGCTTTTTTAAAATGGCAGGAAGAAAAAAACTACAAGATAAAACCTTTTGGACAGATGCGTCAAATATTTGTACAATTAATAGTAAGGCAGGAAATCGAGAAAAAAAATACCTAAAAGTTAAAAATACAAAATTACCCATGCTGAATAAATATGGAGACTTTTTGTATGCTTTATGTACATCTTGAGGAGCAACCTCTTATCAGTAGCATATAAATCAAAACATCTAAACATAGCAAAAAAGCACTCAAATCCAAACAAATCGAAACAGGAATCCAAATCCTTCGATAGACACAAAATTTTATATCATCCACATATTTCATGGATTTTGCACGACTAGTAAAAAAGCATGATAATTTGACTTGTGGTAAAATTGAAAGATGAAGATAATGACATTATTAGGAATAGGGTGCGTGAAGGCCCATTTTTGCAAAAAATGTGTATTTTAATCTTCCTGAAATATGGTCAAAAGTAAGGTATTATAATGGAGAATTAAGAAGATCAACTATATAAAGAATAAGACATGCACTATGATGTTATTTTGACTTTACTTTCTAAGACGCGCTGAAAATGCTATATTTCTAGTATTTTACCATATTTTCTATCAGAAAGCATCGAGCACTTTTAAGAAGAACAACAAAATATTTTAATATCATTTTATGACGCCCAATCTCATCGTTTTACAAAACATGAACTTGTTCCTTTGTGTGCACATATTTTCACATTCAAAATATGATTCAAAAAACGATAAAATGAGCGTAAATGGCTCTTTCTATCAACACAGGCACTTTTGGTGACAATTTTGTAAAATAAAGTGGTGCGTAAGTTTCAGTTTTAAAAATATTTATATCTGTTAATTGGCTGTTTCTACTTTTTAATTTTCACTAAATGAACTATGGAATCAATAATTTAGTTTTTGGAAGAATTTTGGGCAAAAAAGGGCCATACTGACCCTACTCCTTTAAGGATAGTGACGTTACCCTATATTTGCTAAGAAGGATAACTACTGAAAATGGTCCAGATTGTTGAATTTTAATACTTTATTCACAAAAGTTCAATTTTATCAATTGTAACAAAACATAAAGGGGATGTCCATTAATTCCGATTTATCAGCATTTGAAAAAATGACTTGAAAATGTCCTTTACATCACCCCTCCTCCTTTCTCAACCTTAATTCTATTGTTTAGTAAATTAAAGGTATGACTTAAAAGAATTGTTGTCAAAGAACATATGAAGAAACATAAATATATTGAACGATACTCTAAATAATTATAATTTGTTGTTTTTGTATGAAAAATGACAATAGTAAGATCCGGATTTTAGACATATGATACATTACACTGATGCACTGATCAGGCCTGTAGTGATTAAATATTTCATATATTATAATCGTACGACATATTTTTATGTCGCTTTTTTCCTGTTTATTTTTCAAGAGAAAGGAGGAGAGGTGTGATTTTCTGTAAATTAGAAATTAGAAATTTAGAAGAATTCAATTGTTATGAATTTATTTTAGGCCTGTGCCAATTATTTTACGTTAATGCAGAGTGCAGGGAAAATGTGTACAAATAGTCCTCAACATGCGAAAGATATGTAATTTGATAGTTTCGCCCTATTTTTCAAAAAAGTGATGACACCCTTTGACCCTCTTTTGTGAATAAAATGAGTCCTGCATTCAGTAAAGAACTGATGCAAAAGGCACTCAAACAACAAACTTCACTTTTACTCTGAGATTACTTTTTGCATTTGGGATCTTACTTTTAATTGGATCATCTAAAAGTGAAACTTAAAAACGCCCCTTTTTGTTTCCATGGCGACAGTAGCCATGTTTGTCAAAATGATTGATAAAAATTGTAATCAAACAAAGTTTTAAAAGCTCAGCAAATGTTAAGAAAAAGGTCATGTGAACTTTTGCCATCACTTCGGGTCCGTCGTGCTTTGTACACTTATACGATTTTTATAAGGGGTCCTTATTGAAGGCCTTGTGGAGACCTCAAGATTTGTAAATTCCTGTGGTTTTTGTGGTTGGAATGCAGCCTCTCTGACATCTACCCCATATCTTTTCATTCTCAAACAATAATTAAACAAACTTTGAAACAGCTCAGCCAATTTTAACGAAATTTGGTTGGAATGGTGCTGGAGATTCTTTACCAAAATTCTGTCCGGTCCGCCTTCCGAAATGTCTGCTGTTATCAAAAATAGGAAATTTATGCTATATTTTTTAAATTATTCATTTCTTTCCGGTGCAGACTAATTTATTTGAACATAGGACACCATGGAAAATTAACACATATCTTCTTGTCAGAAAATACTAAGGCAATCCCAACAAACTTTAGTGAAATGGTCTTTTGGTGGTCCTCTATAAACAAATTTTGTCCGAAATCCTTGACAACCAACCAAGATGGCCGCCCCTAAAGAACTTTGCAGGAATAGAACGTAAATTCAGCTAAAATGTTAACTATGTGAACCAGTCCAGTACGATTGTACGCCATGAAGAAAAACCAGATTACCTTCCTCTGATGCTGAGGGTATTATAAGGCCTACACTTTTGAAGGTGATTATCTTGAAAAGGGAATAGATGATACTTAAATGCTTTTCGGGTATTTATGGCATACTGAAGACCTCTTGCCTCCAGTACACTGAGTAAAAAGGACAAAATTTATACTTTAACCTAACCTGGAAGTAAATAAATTACCCCATCATTCATCTAAACACCAGAAATCTAATAAAAAATCTAAGAAATACTAGAAAGGACATTCAAGGTTCAAGTCAGAGAACTGTGAATCAATCAGAAATGTGATATTGAAACAACAAAAAATTCTATGAAAATCAGCTCCCCAAATTTTGTTACTATTGAATCCTATGGAAAAAGGGGTAAATTAATTGGGTTCTTGTTTCAATGACTTGATTGATGTCACAGACCACTGTCAAAATTGTAATTCTGATCTTATACCGTTTGCGACATCATCAGGTATTAATTATCACGAGTAATGCAGAGCTACTAATAATACCGGAGCACATGAACAGCCACAGTGGTTGGTTTTGTGCAGTCTACATTTCTGGGTTTTTTTTTGTGTGCAATAAGGACAGATTTTAACCATGGTCAAACTGCTGTCTTAAGGAGAGTTTTTAACCATAGCCGGTCTTCTGTCTAAAGGACAATAATATTTATCAGACGGTGGACCAGTCTAAGTACGGATGAGACATTTTTTTCATACAAAAATATGCGGGCGTTATGGTTTTTGAATACTAGAAGATGGGCGTTCACTTTTTTTAACTATTGAAATGAGATTGTTTCAGAAAAAAAGTAAATGAAATGTTATGTTTTCATTAAAACCAGAAAAAATAACCTGAATCAAAATATTCCAAGCCGTGAATTTTGTGCAGGCCTTAAACTCTGTTGAAATAACGTAAAAAACGAGACCATATGAAAATAAAATACAAAATTTCCAATGTTAGATAAATTTTGGGTATGTTTTATATACATTTTAAGGAGGAACTTCACATCAGTATCATTAGAACTGAAACAAAGAAAGTCAAATTTAAAGATAGAAAGAGAAGTAATCAAATCAAAACAATCGAAATGGGAAGTCAAATCCGACGGCAGGGTCAACTACATTTACTCAATGCAATACTTATTGAAGCATTTCCGTATTTTCAGCGCTTTAGAATTTTAGCAAATGCAGAAAATTTCTGTAAAACATTGTTTTAAATTTCATGCAAATCACAGTAGCACAGCACAATTAATGACCCAAAAACAGCAAATGTACAGCACATTTCATTATAAACGAGCAATCTGTCGTCCGCAGAAATTATTCACCTGACCTTTTTCTAAATAGCAAACTTCTATTCTAAAAACAAATCCAAACCTTTCTGATCATCTAATGGTCAATGCATATTAATTTTCATACTTATTCACATTTAAGATTGAAGCATATCAGCTTAATGCGACAAAGCAATTTGTTTTAAATCTGCTTTGTTTTCTTTCATCTTTTAGCTATAACACAATGTGACATAACCTTTTAGCTATAGCAAAATGTGACATATATAGTCATTTCTAAATATCCGTTTCCAAGCAAACGGTATACCTTTAAAGTACAAGTCAAAAGTGAATGCAACAATTATGTGAAAGGTTTTTGTGTGGATGAAAATTAACATTTTGACACGAAAATTGACATTGGTGGACCGTAGATTGAAAATTGCAAAAATTGTCAGTAAGATTGAATAAAAATAGGAAATCTAAAATTATAAAAATATACTTACCTTCAGTCAACTCATCTGCCATGATGAAATTTAGAGAGGTTCGACGCTTAGTAATTTGTTTGTAATAGAACTGTAACAAGATTACCAAAGTAAATTCGTCGGGCGAACTAACGAATTAAACTGATAAGTTTAACTCATTAACGGATGTATCTGGGCTGATTATTCTATCTGTTGAAAATTTTATACAATTTATACTTGAACAACTGTTGTACTTCTACGCCTTAATAAAGTACCCTTACATTTGACTATTTGTTGGTTATAGCTTTTTTAATTTGTTCACGTGAATACCAATACATGTCTTATATAAAGGACTGTGACACCATAACTGCATGTAGTGTAACGCCTCTGTTATCTCAAACTAAATAACGTACATGGAAATACCCGTGTCTAATAAAAATAGTAAAACTTATTTTCTCAAATAATTCAAAAACATTTCATCTTTTATGTAAATGAAGAATGTGAAATTCCAAACGTTTTTATGAACTGAAAAATGTGAAGCTTATTAAAATCTAATTACATACACTTGTATTGCAATAGCAGTACTGGTAGATAATAAACATTTTTGCAAGTGATAATTAAGGCATTCGGGTAGATAAAGTTTATCAATTAAATTAATTCATAAAGATGCAGCAACACTAACAAGGGAATACATCGTTAACTTCCAATATGTTGCTGCAGTTACGATTCATTTATTGCACAAAATCATTTAAAAAAGATACAATTCGGATCATACGGCTGCGACAAGAAAAAAATACTCGTATGTTCGGACCTTATAAAACAAATTCCACCAATAAAAATAAAATCCTTGTGTATATAGTGCAATAACGTAACAATTTATAACAGAAAACATTAAAAAATTTTGTTTTGTTACACTTTTCATAAACGTGCTATTTATTATCCTCTGAATAGTTTGAAAGTGTGCTTTACCGTAAATCTCGTACGTGGCAATGTAACACGGCATAAAAATTCGAAACTTCCATATAAGTAGAAATAATATTAGATAAATATTTCTGTAAACTAAGTCTGTCATTAATGAAACATGTTATCTGTGTGCATCAAGAACGGCATGACTTCAGTTCTGTGGTTTAATCATGCCCCTGGGGTTTTTGTATCAGCACGGATTGGTATGATTGATTTTATCTAGAATTTATCTTAATTTCAGAAACTAACGAAGTTTATCGAGCAGTTCGTGATTTTAAATAATTCTACTTATTCAAAAATAAAATTAACGTAAAATTGTTTTGGATCGTATGTTTTTGTGAAAAAAGGAATATTTAAGTATTTATAACGACACAATTAGCGCTTAATTTAACGATCTTATGATAAGTAAATTCTGCAATTTATGAATTCATCTTGCGGTGAATTACGTTTCTGGTCATTGCAAATTACTGATAATAGACATGTCTGCCTACATGGAGTATGTATTCAAAAATATGCATTAAAATTAGCATTACAGCAAAGTCAAAAACATAAAAATAGAAGAACGAGGACAATCATCGATAAAACAAGAATATACAGTAGAATATAGATAATGAAAAAATGAAAACGAGTGTGAGCTTAGTAGTTCCGGAAGAGTAAGAAACTCCTGATCAACTAGTGTCACCCGTCGTGTTACTCGATTATCAAATAGGTGGTAAGTCACAACCGATGGTAGTCATAACTAGAATTGAAGGTGATTTGTGAAATTGATATTTCGTAACGGTCATGAAGGCGATCGAAAAATATCTGAAGTGATGACTTTAATTTTTTCTTTCTGAAATCCTTGTTTGACAAGCCCTCTTGTCAGCGGCGACCCTTTATCAACAAAATTAAGATATGATGCACAGGCCGGTCTTTGAGTACCGTATTAGCTGAGTGATATATATATTCCAAAAGCATGTGCCGCTGGAATGTTGCAAACCATGAACAGAGAGTTCACGATTGGAGTAGTGATAACTCCTGAAGTTTTTTCGGTCGCCAACCGAATAATTTGGTTGACCGGTACGATATATCCATTTCACAAATGACAATGGATATCTTCCTACTGTCGTGAATACAAATCCGTTCCTATATCGGTTGTGACTGACATCGAATGTGACTTTACACCGGCTTTGTCAACTGAGTAACACGACGGTAGCTACTAGTGGAGCAGGAGTTGCTAACCCTTCCAGTGCACTTGAACTCACCCTGGTTTTTGTAGGGCTTGTGTTACTTCAGCTTTAGTTTTCACTGTAGTGTTGTGTGTTCTATATTTGTATTTCACTTCTTTTGTTGACCATGGTTTTGTCTGTCTTCCGACTTAACGATTTTTGTCTGCCTCTATGGTTTCTTCGAATTCCTTTTATTAACAAGTTTGTCTATTTATCAAATAAAAGAGCATGAGCGAAAAATGCTTTTGATTGTAGATATACAAAGGTCCCATTCACAAATTAAGTTTAGTTAATGACTAAACCTTAAAGTACAAGTAAAATAATGTTGCATGTTGCTTATTTTCGAGGCTGTGTACATATTTCCAGGATTGACTTCTCCTCGGCAGCATTAGAAGCAAACAAAGGAGGTCCGAGATCTAAATATAGAGGGAGAAACAGTCAAATTTTAAAAAATCGAAACAAGGGAAAAGACATCTACTATGTGCGCTGCCTTCAAAGAATCCCCGTTATTTCAGTGGTTTACTATTAAAATAAGTACAAAACTTTACAAAAAAATTATTTGTTTTCAACAACATAGAATGGTTCCAGGTGAGACCGTGCATCTTATCAACTATCAAACATCTGGATTTGTGCTATGTTTTATCCAAAATATGGAAAAAACATTTTATTTTATTAACGTTTTACTAATGTCGTGAAGGGTTATTGCTAGAACGATAACAAGCTGTCAAGAAAATTACAAGATGACTTTCGTTACTTTGGCAACATGAAAGTTCAGTGATACCAACACTAGTCTAAGATTGCTAATAACTTTTCAGTTTTAAGAGTAAATGTGATTCTGGTAAAATCTAAATAAAATTATAAATACTTCTTTATCTTTTTTTAGTTTACAAAAATTTAATAAATAAGGTTAAATTTTTAATTTTTTGAAAATTTCTGACCTGGGCAAAAACATCAAAGCGTTGCCGAACACTAAATAACCTTTTAGAGCAATAAAAACGTCTTTAATCAAAATGTTGATTCATGATAAATATTACAGTTCTATTAATTTTGCAATCGATAATCAGATATGTTGAACTTTTTACAATGTGATAATATTCCTCTTGCATCAGCTAAAATAATCTATTAATCATAGGACTGATGTAAGGCTCATAACAATTATTCCCCTTTCTCTAGAGAATAACTGCTGTGCTGAAATAATGTGTCAAAGATATTTCGTTTTCGAATACCGAGCTAGTTTTCCCTGATGTTAATTTTACTATTAAATTTCAGAGTAACGATAGCATTCACCATTTAATTTTGTCAACATTAATCAGGAGGAGGAAGTTAAGATCGGTAAATAATTGAAATGTAATTTCAACAGGGAATATTTAATAATAATACAAATCAAGCTTCTTAACCGACCGTTGTAAATCACGAATAATTCATCAGTATTTAATGGATTTATTTTGGTTTCAATCATTGTTTTGCTGCTTTTAATATATAGTTTTGTAGTAATTTGTTTCGTGTAGTTTTGAAACTAAGTAAACTTTCGTTTTCAAATATTTTATTTGTTTTGAACAAAAAACTTTAACGCTTTTTTTTGGGTTTTTTTAGATTAAGACAGAAACTTATATAAAATAACGGATATTGCAACCATTCCTCAATTGATATTTCTTTCAATAATTTTCTGATGTCAATTTCACATAATGTCGATTTCTGTTGTAAATTATGACGTCACAATAAGTTTTCATTTGCAGTTTCTACACTTACGATCAACCTAAGACTTACGAATTTTTGTGAAAAACCATTGCTGCAGTTCAGTAGTATTGTTGGCTTGTTGCCTATGCAGTCCAAAATAATTAATTGTACTGCTCATTGACTGTATTATCTTCTGTGTGGACAAAACTGATAAGGCAGCAACCATTTGATTTTCTGGGGGGGGGGGGGGGGCTATGGATTTTTTTTTAAAA
>JAULBM010003310.1:0-33706 GCA_032357055.1 Geukensia granosissima | reverse complement strand
ACAACAATAAAAACACACTATAAAAATCGGTTGAAATGAATTTAACACTTGAGATCGATACTGGAAACCAAAAACAATGACAAGTGGGATACGACGATTTTTGGGTCTTTTTCCTTATATTCTAGCAGAGAGTCTCTGTCTACAGTTTTCACTTTGTAAAAAGCCTAATCAGTGCTGCTGTTTCTATACCCCTATTAATAAGATGTTTCCAGAGATCGTTCAAACGGTGGATCTGAAGGTGTTTTTCGAAGAATTTTTATTATACGTAATGCCTGACTGTTTGGAATACTTGAGAGCAATGTTTGGGATGACAGCTTTTTGGCGACAGGAACTGATGTTTGTCTGTCTGTTTCGTATGTAAATCTGTGGTCGGGTATCCGTCCTTGATGAATGTAGTGGTGTCAAAGAAAAAATCTTTTGTGATGAGGACTCGTGTTTAAACTTGATGTAGGGGTGCGAAATTTGTTGCAGTGGATCCGTCCAATTTAAATGGAGCGGGTATGAGAGTCGTATACTTACATTTTTGTGGGCCAATTGGAGGACGAAATTTTGTTTAGTGCCCTTCACAAGCCTTTATCTTAATGATATGGATATCAAATGGTACGGGGATCTGCGAGAGAAATTTTGGATACAATAACTCTGTACACTTGAACCATGCGGTTCAACGCGCGTGGCCCAATAAAATATACGAAAATCAAAAAAAAAATTTATATTAAGCAGAGTATAAATAAATTTAAGGACCAGTATATGAAGATCAAGATTTTGAGTATTTTCTGGTGTCGATTTTATTTTCATCTCTTTTCTTGTTGGCATTTTATATCCAAAATTTGCAATTTGTCATAAACAATATCAAAAATCGCATTGCGTTTCAACTTTTCAGAATTCACAACAGGCCGTTCGGTTCTCCGCCTGCAGGTAAAACGTCTTTTAGAGGTACGTCCGTTGGATCGAGTGGGATGATAAGTACTGTTTTGTATCAGATATTTGTAATTTGTCATAAACATTTCAAAAATCGCACTGCATTACAATTATACATTTTTTTTAAATTTAGAATTTACAAATACATGAGTTGAACGGCAAATTTATTTAGGTAGAAATAAAGGATTCCGCGGCAAACAAATCATATGCCTGATGAAGCACTATTGTACTGCGAAAATTTGCATTGAATTTTTAATTTTTGTGTGTTTAAACATCAAACAACAGTGTTGTTATGATTATTTTCTCTAGACCTATATATAAGTTAAGATGTTAATAGTATTAGTCTGTTTTGACTTATCCAACGCTAATTATATATGTTTTTGTACATTTCAAAGCGTAACCTTTCTCGTTAGCATAAGGGTGAAATCCTAGGAAGTATAAGATAAAAAAAATACATTTTAGAATAAAGAAGAAAATGTACTCAAATCCAAACAAATCTAAATACAACAGCAAGGACGAATCGTTTCCATATTTTATCAATGTTTTAGAATTTATACCGATGCTGCAAATTTCTGTAAAATATTATTTGTTAAATTTCATGTCAGACAAGTCTAACAAATGGGCTGGGGAATACTGTCGCAGATCTCTGTTTCACTAGCAGAGGCATCGACCCAGTGTCAGCAGAAACGTTTTCAAGAAGAAAAGAAATACAAAGTGAAAATGGTCATTTATTTGTCTTTGTGCTGCATGTTTTTATTGCTTGTACATTTTTTAAAATTAGGTAAGAGCATTAGTGTTAGATTTGGAATTTGTAAATATGTTATAAAGTTATTGTATGTCAGATGACAGATTCATTCTTTTCAGTGTAAACCAGACGGTAACGATTTACATCTTGCATACGTCTATAACAAATATTGGAAAGCCAAATTTAACTGCTAGGGCCAAAATAGAAAGATCTGTCAAACTTTATGAATTTCCAGTTACATTCATGGACCAAATAAAATATAAAGGTTATGACGTAATGAACGCCGATATGCCAAATATAAAGATAACAATCCGGGAATTTTACAATCAGGTTTGTGAGCGCACAATCCTCCCCCTAACCTGGGACATAGATGCGACAAATTGGTATTTCTTAAAAAGAAAAAAGAGTGATAATTTTTTATCGTTCTTTACGAGTTTATTGTTTTTAGTTATCTAATTTCTTGATAACTTGAAAATGAAACAAAAATTATACAAAAAACAAATTGTAAGCATTAAAGAATGCCTTTATAGTTGAAAATATAACTTTTTAAAATCTATTGTTTTCTAATCATTTGGTGAAACAAGGTAATAAATAACACTATATACGATGATTGCAATTGTATGTTTATGCGGGATGATTCGGGGATATTTTCGGAAAAAAAATCCTGCCCTGTTTTGGGTAAAAAAGATCTGGTCGAGTCATCCTTGAAAAATAATAAGGGCTTCAAAATTTTCTTGTATAATCTGCATTATGAAAATATAATCAAAACAAGACGCGAATCCTAGCCCCCTCCCCATGATCATAATGATGGTGAAGTGGTTGGAACCTTAGTCGGCACATTTTTATATGTGCTTAATATTATATAAGTAATGGAAAATGTAAGAAAGTAACTTACTTGGCAAGGCTGAAATTACTGAAGATAAATACGTGTTTGATTGTAAGGTGGGTAATTCCGTTATCCAGTGAAGGATAAAATATCTCAATAACGTATAAAGAATTGAGGAGTACTGCTTGATATAACTTTTTTATTATTTTTTCCAATAATACAGTCATATTTTCGTACATTAAAAAGTTTATTATGATTTTGTCCAATAATGCAGTTATATTTTCGTACATTAAAAAGTTTATATAATGCAGATTTGAGTTGCATTTTACATCCTCTTTTTGATGAAACATTCATATAAAGCATAAAAATTGCAAATTAATCCGTTGAATCTCGCCGTTCCGTTAAACAAACTTAGCTACAAGGGGTACAAATTCGACGTTGTAATCAAGACCTTAAAAACTGTTTTTTTATTTTAATTTTACAGCTTTGAATGAACTTATCGCTGTCTTACACAAGTATATATAAATTCGGCATTGCATTCATCTTGTCTTTTTCACGTGTATTGACAACACAGTATTAAATCGTCATAATCCTATGTTGCTGACGTCTTGACATTTTTGATCATCAGGAGCATCCTAAGCTTGCTTTGAGTAACTGCGAGCATTCTTTTTGCATTTATTTTTGTTAATTAAATATTGTAATTAAGGTTTTCTCTTGTAAGATTGGGTGGCTTTAAACAGAATCCACGTGGTCGTAAAATTCATTTAAATAAAGTTATCCGTAAAGAATATCGTCACAACATTATTAAAAAATCTTTAAATATGGTTTTTATTGGTACTTATACTGACTTTCTTGTTAATAGCCTAATACGGAACTAAATAGTTTATACTTGTTATAACATTTTCTACTTCCTGTATATATCTATTTTATATAAGAATTTGCAAAACCCATGTTTTCTTTGACTTCTTTTGATATTTTAACACCAGATCCAATTGGATGTGTTTATATTGACACCGAAGTGAAGGAAATCTTGCTTTCTTGATCGGTTTCTTTTCGGTTTTTAACTAGCAGACAGCAACTGCGAGTACCCCTTTGAGTTCAATACTTTTGTTGTATCTTGTATTTAGTTTTAATTGTATTAGTTATTGGTTTTCAGTATCAATCTCAAGTGTTCAATCCATTTCAACCTATTTTATAGCGTGTTTTATTGCTCTTTTGTCACACCACTGTCCCAGGTTAGGGGACGGTTGAGCGCAACCGGATTAACCCCGCCATATTCCAAATGTGCATGTCCCAAGTTAGGAACCTGTTACTTCAGTGGTCATATTATCCGTAGTTTTTAATGTTACATGTTCATCCCTATTGGCGACACTCTGAGCTAGCTTGTGCAAGTCTTTGGGCTTATTGAGTTAAGTGCACCAATGGGGTTACGGTGTAAGTCTACTTGTTAATGTTTTGTCACTGATCCCACAAGTTAAAGTGGGAGGGTTGAGTGCTCACAAACTAATAAAACCCCGACACATACCTATGTGCCTGTCCCAAGCACGGAACCTTTAGTCCAGTGGTTGTCGTTGTTTGGTCAGTCATTTATTGTTATTTGTTCATAATTTTTGCAATTAATTAGGTAAATTGTCGTTTTTTATGTATAGTGTCAGATTTTATATTTCGGGACCTTTACAACTTCCTCTGGTTAATTGTTGAAAACCGTAATGGAACCTAGAAGTTTAAATTCTATTGTCATTTGGTGGATGGCTGTTTCATGGACAATCATGCCACATCTCCTATTGTTTTTATTTCTGTTTGATTATATAGTTCGTCGGTTTTTCCTTCTTTGTATTCTTTCATTTTTGTCTTTGACCACGCGTTGGGGGGAGTTAGGTACCCACTAGGTCATGTGTCTGTCCCAAGTCAGGAATTAAAATCATAGATTAGTCTTTGTGTTTAATGTTCTGTTATAAGTACGTTTTTGATAATCTTCAGGAAAGAGCAGTATTATATACAAAATTACCAATGATGAATAAATATGGAGAATTTTAGAATGCTTTATTTGCATATCAATAAGTAAACCTCTCATCAGTAGCATTAGAAATAAAACGTACGAAGTCCAAGATCCAAACAAATCAACAGAAACACTCAAATTCGAAGGAATCGAAATAGGAAGCCAACAAGTATTTCATGTATACATGATTTTTTTTTATTTTGGGCGATTTAGAGGTTTTCACAAGGAGTGGTATTAAACCCTTGTTGAATGCCTTGTGGAGATTTCTACATGTGTAAAGTCCCTCTTTTATTCTCGTGGTGAAAGTGCGGTCTCTATGACATGTACTCCACATCTTTCCATTTACTTATTACAGTTTCTTTTTGTTTTATCCAAGATTGTTGTTAATTATTAATTTGTTAAATAGACAAACTAACCAAATCACATCAAAATTTTTACAAAATTGGATGACTACGTGACGCAACAAAACAGCTGTATGCAAATAAAGATATTTATTTTAACCGTTAGGCATTAGCACTTGATGTATCTCTTATGCAAACGCAATTCTGCAAAAAAAGTTTAAGAATTTAGAGCTCTTTTTTATAAACTGAACAATGCAAATAAATGCACGAAGACCTTAAACCAAATAAGGTTAAATTTGGTGAGAGGACACGCGACGGATGTCGGTAAAATTAATTTAACTTTCTGCATGTTCATAGCAAGTAATTGTAGAAAAGTTTAAAATTTCTCTTTCATTCCAAACGACGTCGTCCGAAACCTCTTATAGTCTATTAATTAAGCTCTATTAAATATTGCATTTGCGGTTTACTGGGTTTAATTGTAATTGTAATAATTTCTGTTTATAAGTCACAACCGTAAACAATATCGGCGCTGACCATTTTGTTTTACAAATGCTGTACATAGTCGTTATATTTGCAAGGCATTTTTTACTTGATATTTTATATTCTTATCAAACAAAAACGATTACAAACAAGGAAGGTCTCCTAGTTTTTACTCAATCTTTGTGCAAAGACTTGCATGAAGGATACATTTAACTGCGAGCGGTTACTGAAAATACCCCATTTACTTTCTTAAGGTTATTGTTTAAGTACTTTTCTGTTTAAATCGTGCGCTTTCTGGTATGTTTGTAACGATGTGTTATTTTAATTTGATTGTCACTTTGACCATTAGGAAATGATAGAGTTGGGGTCAAACAAAACCAGTGTAAAATTTGAAATTTATTATTTGCCCTTTTAATAGGCACGTTTTAGAGCTTGATATAAGGAATCGGATTCTTCCCTTGTTGAAAGCCTTGAGGAGGTTTCAAGTTTTAAACGTTCAATATCTGCATGTTGATATTTACGCCATATTTTCCCTTTTTCTTATCTCTACAATTTTCTGATAGAAATGTATAGACAGGAAGCAGAAAATGTTATAACAAATAAAAACTGTAAAATTTAGTAATAAGCTGTTGACAAGAAAACCAATATTGGTACAAAAACATATTTAAATAATAAATAATGAGGCTGTGATGATATTCTTAAGGGATAAATTTATTAGGATGAATTTTAAGACCATGTGGATTTAGATTAAAATTACATTGGGAGCTTTCCATAAAAAAGAAGGATGTAATATCCCGTTTTTCATCAGATGATTGCAAGTACATCATTGATTTTACAATGTTTTTAATAGGAACAGAAGTAACTCCTTTCGGGATTTCATTTTTTCATAACTGAAAACAAAAACAGATTTTACAAGATTAATAACATAATCTGCTAAATAAAAGTTACTTGTAGAATGTACAGTAACAGAATCAGCAGGTCATATACAGAATATTCAAATGTTGCTGGATACATGTGGTTTAAATATCATAATCATTTTATGTATTTTAAAGGTGTTGTAACTTCTACGGCCTACTTGCTTCTGTTAAAAGGAATTCGAAGATACCAAAGGGGCAGACAAAAATCTTTTACGTCAGAAGACAGTCAAGACCATCGCCAACAAAATAACGGTTTCCTAATAATTAGTTATTACTTATTTGATTATATTACAAGACGAAATGTTTTAAACGATGCATCATATTAACAGTAGAATACTTGAACACTTGCAATCCAGAGAAAAATAGAATAACACTTCAAACTTGATCAAAAGAAAACTCATTTAACAGGGTAAACACAATCTAATACGACATCAAAGTTTGCATTTGATAATTAAGCCGATCAAATGCCATGACGTTCATAATTATTATGATAAAAAATAACCCGCAAATAAAGATTCTGATGATAACAAGCCCCGATTGTTTGCACTGATATGATAGCATTTTTTATTTAAAAAATTTCCCAAATTTTATTATACATATAAAGATAAAATGTTAAAATTATATTAATATTGATTAAAAATGCGATATACAACCAAACTTTATATTAAAACGTGTTAAATTAAGCTCGCAAATTAAGACACAACTCATCCGGACTTATCAGTTACTTGAAATAAACTCATACATAAAAATAATCTTAATAACACTATTTTAAGATCTTTGAATATGTCTTCTTCAGAAACAAAATTGAATCACTGCTGAAATTTTTGTTACATTTTTTGTTCTACATGCTTTCGATACTTTTTACTTTTGGCACTTTGTGCGCACAGGACGTACATGTTTTTTCTTTGATTATTAATGATATTTTACACTAAACCAGACCTAAACATTTGGCAATATTCTTCCATTTTCGAGTATAGATCCAGATTGGCAAACGTTTGACTGCCATTGATCAAACCATCATTTACGAGGACGCTGAGATTGCGCAATGCTTTTTTTTTTCAGGACAGATGTTGAATTTCTGAATTGGACAATTAAATCCAGCTGGACGTGTTTCGATCGATGCCTTATTTAAGAGAACCAGGTTTGTTATCAACTGTGTTTAAATTTAGTTTCAGTAAGTATTTTTCAAAGTCGGTACATCTTTTTGTCGCGTGTTTTTTTCATTGTCTATGTACTATGTATCGACATCAATAGCTAAGATGTTTAAAGTTTGATTTTATGTCGTTTTGTCATATCACTATCCCAGATTAGGAAAGGGTTGAGTACTTACAAAAACATTGAACCCCGTCACATACGTTATGTGCCTGTCCAGAATATGTCATTGTTTTATATTTAAATGTTTCTTGTTTTACATTTTATACTTATCTAGCCGATAATTGTTACATTTGAATATCGCCACTTTTTATTTTTGTGGCCTTTACCAGCTTGTTGTGGGTTTTCAATAATAAATAATTCGATGAACGGTATGTATTTATCAATGATTTTTACGAGGTTTTATCTTAAGAGAACCAAATGGAATAATAATTCAATCTTTGCAGCGTAAACAGAGAAGTTATGTTGTACAGTTGTCTATTAGACCGTCTTTGAAGATATGTGTGTTACATTGACTATCGAATACGATCTCGAATAAAAAGGATAAGCTACATGTTGATGTTTAGATATATGGATAATAAAAATATCGGTCCTTAAATGACTAAAAATGAATGTGAACTTTGTTCTTTCTATAAAGGGTTCAATTCCCTGTTTGATAATATCTTAACTTTAGTCGCTACTACTATCTGTCTTCTGTTTAAGCTTGTGATTGTCACATAAATTAGGAGTTTTCACAGCTGTATGGTAATGCATGTACCGTTATATGTTGACCTATCAATTAGCGTTACTACTTGACTTATTTTTTATAACAAAGAAGCAGGTTATCTTTTTATTTTAAATACTTGGATATAAATTATTTTAATTGCCTGTTTTTGTTAACTCATAAAATTGACAGATGAAGTGTTTTTCTATTATTCTAAGGAAAAGAAAGAGCAAGGGCACCATGATATAGCAAATATCACTTAATGGTAGCACTTGCGACTCAACAGTTTCGCTCGAATCAAACACTAACAAACAATATGAAAATGGTTACTATATTTATCTGCCTTTAAGTTATACTGAAGCAAAATTTAGAAAATTTATTATTGATTCTCTTGTTTTGTATTGACGCAGCATTTGGAAACAGCTCAAAGAAGGAATATTTCACCAATGAGTATCCATGCACAGTCCAAAGTCTATGTAACCTTTCCACTATAGTAAAAAAAAAACATTATGTTGCGACATAGACTTGTGGTTGTTCTATATTTTTAGTATTCATTAGTTGTAATTTAGGCTCGTAGAAGCAGGTAAGGTCCATTTAAAAAAGCATATAGCCATTTAACCAATAAGGAGAACATCCAAAGAGAATATATGGAACGAGTGCTTGCAATTAGTAGCTCCAAAGATTTTTGATGGCTTCATTGTTTACAGTGACTTAATTGGCAGGTACATATATACAAAAAACCATGGAAGGACGTGTTCGTGACAATAATTCTCGACACCTGTATGGTGATCTCAAACAAATAGAAATGAAAACTATTGTCAAAAGACATGCAAAGTACAGATACTAGCTCACTTACTAGTGATTAACGTGTAATTTATATCATTTTTGCCATTTTTGTAAGTTTACAACCAACATTAAATTTTTCAGAAAACACGATTGTGAGATCTCAAATGGGTCAAAATATTTTGAAACCAAAATTGGCATATACCACGTATGGTTTTAGTCTGCCATGAACATCCTATCATGGCAGTTTTACCGGTGTAAACCTTTATAATTTCATTGAGATCTATTGCATATACATATATAAAGAACACTTCATTGTTATCCTACACGGAGTATTGTAACTAAAGACTAATCTAATAACGTGATAGTGGTCCATGGTTAACAAACACGACGTCCTCCAAATTATCTGTCCTGAGACAGCAAAATGATAAAATAATCTTTACCTTTAGATTAATGTAAAGAATATAAGGTTCAAACAGTATAAGCTACTTTTACAAATGAGTGAAACAAAATAGAAGAAAATGTTTTTCAATGAAACATTACTGATACCTTTTGATAAACCTATAACATTTTTTAAAAAATGTTAAAGCTTTGATAGAATATATACATGAAATCTATCTTACCAGTAAGTTGTATGTCAATCTAATTTCGGGCTACCGTTTATTTTAGGTACAGGAAAAAATCTTCTTTATACTTTTACATTTACTGCCCATTCCATTAAACTGTTTTTATTGTGTTAGGTTTGAGAAAACTAAACAGGGACAAATTTCTAGAACAAAACAAAATATCTTATCTAACAAATACAGTAGGACCAGGTGCTCTAGGCTACTGGCAACCTCTTTCGTTAATATCACACTGAGACCAACCGCAATATCAAAGCAAACAAAAGACATACTAAAAATCATATAACAGTACACCCGATGCAATTAGATCTTACCATTACCAACAACAGCATTTACCAAAGACATACAAATAAAGATCCATGTATCTGTCTAAAGAATACTTGCAGTTTTAGGCGGCATGATCAGGGTGCAATTCGCTATGATAAACGTTTTTTTTTTTTCAGACAAGTCTTGAGAAATCAACGCTTGCTTCGATCAGTTTTTGGTATTTACTTTTTTATGTAAAAGTTGACGAAGGAGCCAAAAAATTGATTTTGCAAGGGATAGGGAAAGGGTAGTTCCACAAAAGTCGTAATTCAACCTTAAGAATACCATGTGTTAAATTATTAAATATAAACGTTGCTTTTCTTTTTGAAATGATCATATTGCATAAAACTATTGTATTACCTTATTTATCAACTGAAATTTGTAATCTTGTTAGCATAATGTGCAACCTGTTATTATTATCATTTCATTTTCAAACAAAATATTTAAAGCCATATCACATTTTTTTTTACAAAAAGTTTAAAGAATGATCCCTTTTTTCACAGTTTTAATTTTTATTTTCCATGGAATAATGAAACAAATTAAATATGTATTTGAATATA
Source organism: Geukensia granosissima (assembly GCA_032357055.1). Classification (NCBI taxonomy): domain Eukaryota; kingdom Metazoa; phylum Mollusca; class Bivalvia; order Mytilida; family Mytilidae; genus Geukensia; species Geukensia granosissima. Next base: position 23,353 of record JAULBM010003310.1, on the reverse strand, counting down.
AAAAACTATTCTATAAAATAGATAACTTTAATATCGTTTTAATGAAAAACAAGGCTAAGAAATATAAAAATGAAAAGATATTGGGTAAATGTCAGTAATAAAAAATAAAGACTATGAAAAATACAATATTACCAATGTTAAATAAATATGAAAAATTAAGGTATTCTATATGTACATTTTAAGGAGTAACCTTTCATCAGTAGCATTAGAACCGAAACATTTGAAGTCAAAGATTTAAATATAGTAAAAGAAGCACTCAAATCCAAGCAAAGAATCTTCTAGATATAAATTTACTGCACTCCAACCACATGGAAATCAGAGGAATTTACAAATCTAGAGGTCTCCAGAAGGGCTCAACAAGGCTGCAATACCACTCCTTGTAAAAAGCTCTTAATTGCCCCAAACAAAAAATGAAAACTTAAAATAGTACTACTCCTATCTGAATATAATTTTAAAATGTATACTTCTCAAAACAGCTTGCAACAAATGGAATTAGCGCTTGTTTAGTTACTGTAGAATACTGTTACACTTCGGAAATCGTCTTTTTACAATTTTGAAGATTTTAAAATGGGATTTGAATGGCATACGTTTTACTGAAAATCTATCTAGGTATGTCGTCATTTTTAGTGCAAAATATTTTCTTCTTCACTAAGAGATTTTTTTACTATTGGTGAAAAAGTGGTTTGAATGGGGAAATTTCTATAGTAAATTTTTAGTGCATTAAAAATCAAATTTCCTAAATTATGATTGTTTAACCATATATATGGTGTTAAACTGTGAATTATATTTATCTGATTATAAAACAACCAAAAATTTGAACTTGTGATCTGAAAGGTGCTATTAATAGCTAATTCAAGAAACCCCGCCAAGGTGAGTTATCTCCCATTTCCATGCAAAATCCCATGACAATGAAACTTACCCAGATTTGATGAAACCATTGAATAAATTTGCAAAGCTATGGATAATTTATCAACGACTAAGTAAGTCTGATATTTTAATTAAGCATAGGTCAATCTATAACATATTGAAATATGACTAAATTGAAAAAAGCCGATTTCTGAAGTGAACTGCGCCGACAGTAATGCTTTAATAAAATACAATTAACACTTTGATGGAAAACAAATTGGTTTATAGCAATATTCCTGAATTCAATTTTTTCATACTTGTTTAACTACTTGATTTAACGTCAGATCCACGGCAAATTGCTATATATTTGTCAAATTAATTTTATTGGAAAAACCTATTGAAAAAAAGGAGAAATTGGTGGAGGATAAATTTTTAATATTGCAATAATTTTTTAGCCAAACACCTTACCTTAAGATTTTTTGAAAATAGAAAACGACAGCGTGTTTTCCAGATGACAAAAGATGCTGTGTCCTTTGAAAGTGGGCTTAGAAAGGAAATCTTCTGCAAGTTCCAGAACTGAGCTTTTGGTTTTTGTTGCGAAAAAAGTGAAATGTGACATCCATTAGAAAATGGGCCAGTAATGAGACAAATCATCAATTTTGTCATTTTTACCCGTTGGAAGCATACATTTCAGACTTGGACTTCGCTAATAAAAGCGGGTGTCTTTATTATTCAAAAGATTTGTGTACAGTGTAACAAATTACCTACCTCGAGAATAATTGAATGTTTCCTTTATTTTTTAAAAAGTCAGAGATTTGATTCGGTTTTTATTAAAACTTAACAGTTTGATGTCAGATGTTAACTGTAAACATGTCATTCCATGAATTTGTCAAAAAGATATCCCGCAGCAACGTCTTTAAATCGAGATTGTCAGATTCCCAAATTATGAAATTAACAAGTATTACAAATCTTTTTCGTTGATATACAGGTAACAAACCACATCACACAAGCACAATTGTGGCTTGGGAAATTTGGTGGGATTTAACCATTTAGTGGGATCCCAACAGCGGTCAAAGCAGAAATCATAGACAAGAACAGTAACAGATGCACCACCACTATCAAACAAGACAGTATGCATATATTGCAACAAATTTAATGTGGGTAAAATAAACAGTATCAAATTTCATGGTATCAATAGCCCGACACAAACATATAACATAAAACACACATTACTTCAACCACTGGGTACAATCAAGATAAATGCAGGAACAGTTCAAGTCAATTTTGACTTCAGTCTTTGTGTTATATTTATACTTCAATGGTAATGTTTAGGGAAACAGTGTCGATATACCTTAAGGAATACTTCCAACCTTATTACCAAACAATATAACTAGACGATTACCAGCCGATTGTTTTTATTATTATTATTTAAAACCCCCTCAAACATATCAAATAAACGTCTCCATTTTTTTTTCTTAAAATAAGCACTCCCCCAATATTTATATAGCAGCATTCCATGTACATCTGTGTATAGAGAATATATCTCCGTGAATACAATAACCCGCCGTTCTGTTGTCTATCACAATTACCTTGAAAGACACGCATTTTTCAAGAAAGGATTGTTCATGGAATTTTAAAAATAATTAAAGGATAACAACGGGTCAGACGGGAATCAATAGACCGACAGGATCATGGCCATCAAAACGAAACAAAAGACAAGAAACAGTACTCAAAACACTACCCAGAAAACTAAAGCCGAAGAATCCTATAAAAACGAGGCTCAGGAGCTCAGGATCTCTTACACAAAACACTACCCAGAGAACTAAGCTGAAGAATCCTATAAAAACGAGGCTCAGGAGCTCAGGATCTCTTACACAAAACACTACCCAGAAATCTGAAGTTGAAGAATCCTATAAAAACGGGCTCGGGAGCTCCGGATCTCTTACATAAAACACTACCAAGAAAACTAAAGCTGAAGAATCCTATAAAAACGAGACTCGGGAGCTACGGATCTCTTACACAAAACACTACCCAGAAAACTAAAGCTGACGAATCCTATAACAACGAGGCTCTGGAGCTCCGCATCTCTTACACAATATATGTCCCTGGGATCAAAAGCTTACAATTAATGATTCATGAACTATATGTTGTACATTAGAAATGGTGTCAATCTTGCCTTACACGCCAACGCTATTCAACAGTCTGTTGAGTTTAAAAGTTAACTATCCTATTTTAGTGTGTAATATCGTATTATTATGATAACTGTAAGTGGATCCTATAAGAATCAAGCTAACATCAAGTCATAATGTACTGGTAATTATCTTTTGTATTTCATTGTTATGTGTACTATAATTAATAAATTTGTTTAAACTGAAACATAATACAAATATCTAAAAGTATTATTAAACTTGTCAACTTAATCCTAGTTTGAAGAGTCTTTCTGAATTTTGGTTATAAACTGTGATTCACAACAATATAAAAAATATATCTGCAATGAAGGATCGCAGTTTGTTCCCATTGGTATGAAAAATATCTGTAGATAGACCGTGTTGTCAAATCGTACATAGATATTATCAAGAAGAAGTTTGACCCTGTCAAATGATGTCCAACATGTATATATATTTGTTATAATATTTTTAGCTAAAAAAGAATTACATTTTTGAAGCATATATAAAAATAACCAGACTTTTTGAATTAACAATTGATTACATATGAAAACGTTTCTTTACCATGCTTGTGTGGTAATGTGGTATAAAGAGTAGAAATATCAAAACTGTCTATTATAGAAAACGGAACCTGGACAGACTTGAGTTTGTCTAGATAGTTGATAGATAAATTTTCTTAACACTTATTACAGATGTTAACAACGTGAGATTAAATAGTAGTTTGGGCACTAGTTTATAGAATTGAGACATTAGTGGTACTGCATTTACTAGAAGCAGAAATAATCCGAGACTTGTATGTAGTTTTATGAAGTTTAGGGAGCCACTACACTATAAGAATTTTCATATTGTCAGATGCAGCCTTTTACTATGTCTCGGTTTATTTCTGCTTCTATTAAATGAAGTATCAATGATGTCTCGAATCGTTATACTATTGCTGGCCCAACGACTATTAGAACTCTTATTGTTAACTTTTGTAATAAGAGTTACGAAAATTTATCTACCAACTGCTTTAGGAGTGTAAAAATTAAGTTTAACATTTAAATGTTAATTAACGTTCTGTCAAGTTTGTAGCTTGGAAAGTGTTTGAAATATGAATTTTATTGCTAAGAACATCTATATAGTACGTTTGACAGACAAGTACGATTTTATTAGCTGCTTTATCTGCAGGAAAAACACATATGTTTTATGAAGTTTTATTTTAATTTTACGTTTTATTCTGGAAGCACCATAAGATTTAGTACAGGAATCTATATAATTCGTTTCATGATATTTAATACGAATGTCTACTTTTTTTTATTATTTATTCCTTACAAGATTTATCAGACATTTCTCTATACACTTATTCTCGGACAACGACCAGGACATATCTGATGTGTAAACGTTTGGAGGAATGAAATAAATATCAAAAGCGGTTAAACGATTAAAGATTTTCAAGGATTTTGTCTAGAAAGTTACGTTTAGCATTCCTTGGGCAAAAGAACAATTAGTAGAATCAGTTCGGTATATTAAATTTTATGATCACAATAAAAAATATTTGACATTCGATCTAATGGATTCGTTTTTTATGACATCCTGATTTTATCTATTTCAATTTTATCTCAATGTCTGATGGGTTTTTACAAAAAAATGATTAGTGATACGGTATATTGTATGTTTAAGAAATAACAGATGGGAAAAGTGCATTTTTCAACTTTTCTTTTCGAAAAATATTACAGTTCATTTGATACGAATGGAGGTGTAATAATACAAAAAGAATTATGAATAAATATATTCATGATGTTGACATATCTCAATGATGCAATAATGTGTTAATTTTTATGACATGAATGTCTATCTAGTATTTCTACCATATGCGCACTGGAGTCACGTGTTGGCTTACGATCAGATCGTGTTTCACGTGACAAAAGATAAGCCATTTAGAAAATGTTGCTTTAGTTTTGTTTAACAAATATAAATAAAAGTTAAAATACATAGAATGTAGTGATAACCTAGACAAATCCGCAAATTTATGGGAGCCCAGCAGTGAAAAACAAAATAACGAAACAAGGTGAACGAAGCATTATTATTTTATCAACAGTAATCTACTGTGGAGACTTATTATTATCATCTGATAATCCTGATAGAATTGGATGTGTAATTTAAAAATTAAAACAACTGGTGCTTATTTAAGTTTTCAATCATACAACCATATAATGTATAAATGTACATACTCTCTCGCTTCTTAGATTAGCCTTTACATATAGACTCATCAAAAATATATAGGATTTTTATTTCACGTTATGTACTCAATGAAATACTTAATACTCGAGGTTTTTCTTGTGTTGCTTTTCACAAAAAAAACTATATTTTATCCTTTTTTTCGCCACATTATAATCTATCACAAAAAGTAAAAACCTTGGTCATACTAACTGTACCAAGGAACAAAACGGTTTCGAAGATACACAAAGTGAAAACCGTAAAGCAGAAGACAGACAACGCCAAGACCAAAAGCAGAAGACAGACAATGCCGGGACCTACAGCAGAGGACAGACAACACCAAAAACCAAAAGCAGAGAACAGTCAACACCAAGACCAAAATCAGAAGACAGACAACACCAAGACCAAAATCAGAAGACGGACAACTCCATGACCAATAATAGAGGACAGACAACCCCAAGACCAAAACAAATGACAGACAACACCAAGACCAAAAGCAGAGAACAGACAACACCAAGACCAAAAGCAGAAGACAGACATTGCCGGGACCTATAGCAGAGGACAGACAACACCAAAAACCAAAAACAGAGAACAGACAACACCAAGACCCAAATCAGAAGACAGACAATACCAAGACCAAAATCAGAAGACAGACAACACCAAGACCAAAATCAGAAGACGGACAACTCCATGACCAACAATAGAGGACAGACAACTAGAAAACCAAAACAAAGGACAGACAACCCCAAGACCAAAACAAATGACAGACAACATCAAGACCAAAAGCAGAAGACAGACAACACCAAGGCCAAAGGCAGAGGACATACAACACCAAGACCAAAAGCAGATGACAGACAATACCAAACCAAGACCATAATTAGAGGATAGACAATGCGAGGACCAAACAGAGTGTACGGACAACACGAAGACCAAAATCCGAGAATAGATAATACCAAGACCAAAACCAAATCAAACAACACCAAGACCAAAATCAGAGGGTGGACAATACCAAGACCAAAACAAAAAAAGTAGCCGATGGCAATCGGTGATTCGCTAATTAAGTTTTACTGGCGATGTATTTATAGAATGTCGTCATTTATCCCCATTCTAATGCATGCATTTTAAAATGTTTGGTTCCGAAAATAGACTAAAGATTTCATGCAGGATGACGTCCAAAAAAATTAACGTTACATCAAAGTAGATTTTAAGTTGAACCATTTTTTTCAAATAATCTCAAAAGTAATTGAACAAGTTATTACAACAGTATGTCAGTTCTCTCCCAAGCATTAGAATAGACAGAGACAAGTTCATTCTAACGCCAAAAATAAGAACATCAGTAGTCAGATCAAATTATAAACAGCATCACTGATTCAATAAACAAATAAAATCTTTCTCAATTAATTTGGGCATTAACTTAGAGAGTATAATATCAGGTCTTCAAATACCATTCTTTCATTAGTTCTTAACTAGATATTTTGTTTGTTTTTTTAAATTTTAATTCAAACATTCGTAGCTAAAGGCTATCAGAGTCATCAAATTATCAAGTATGACAGATATGAAAAGAACATTTAATATTTACCTTTTCATTTAAAGCTTTTATCCAAAAAGCCTAAATTTTTACAGGTAAATAAACGACACTTGTCATGTCGCGTGTCGGCAGGTGTAAACTTAAGGAAGGTAAGTCTGTCACTATAAAATGTTTAAAGTGTTGATTGTAGTGTTGCATCTTGTTTACATAGGTTCCAGATAAGTTGAAGTGCAGATTCTGATTTACAACGCAGTACAAAAAGTAACAATAAACTATCTTAAATTATTTAATAATATTGTCAAAATGTAGAATTATGGCGTGGTCTTTGGTGTCAGTAAACTTTCAGATTTAATTTAGATGTTATTAGAAACTATTTCAGTTATGTAAATTACTTGTGTAATTTTGGTTTTTTTTTAATTTTCAGAGACTTAATCGTTCATTTTTGTCTATTTTAGAGGTTCATTCCACAAATTATGACTACAATTCTTCTCTGGATCAAAATTAAATCATATAGAGCAATTGTTTGATCAAAACTATGCGATCGTATATATAAATTACAAAAAATTGTCACCATAGTATAACAGTTCTTGGTTAAATAATCTGATAATCAACTACACATGGATGCAATGCTGAAAACATTGAAAGATAGAATTCTTTCTTAGAATCTAAAAGATAACACGGTTTTGTTGCAAATATTTAAAATATTTACCGACACTGCTTTGTCTTCGTCCATATTTTAAAAATTTGACAAAACTGAAACATAAATATCACACAATATATTTTCAATAACAGACACTCAAATAAACCATTTATATGTTTCCTATTCGACTTTGCTTGCCATGACTGCAATGCAATCTTTTATAAAACACTAGCAGTACCTAACATGGAGGCACTACATGATATTGGTGTTGTCTTGTGGAAATTAAGTCAATTATGCCCTTGCTTGGTGGGAATTTTCCATCACTGATCATAATAACGAAATATTTTTTCCCGATATTTGTATCCTTGTCTATATGAACATCTGTTTAAATTAACCTGCATAAGAATGGTTGATTGGTTGCTTGATTCATTGATTGATTGAAGTCCAGCTGGAAATATTTCATGCATAGTTAGGACAAGAAAAAGCTATTAAAAAATAAACAATAAATGAGTGGCATTGGGGTCAATCTCCAATGCAAAATGAACTGCAACGTTCAGCGATAGGTGGTTCAGTGGTGCGGAAGCTCTTATCCATCTTAGAAGTAAATTGTGCAAAAAAAACTCTACACTTTGATTAAAGTAATGAAATACAAGTTTACCAATGTTGAATAAATAAGGTGAATTTTGGTATGCCTCATGTTAACTTTAAGGCGTAACCTTTCATCAGTAGCATTAGAACCGGAAGACAGGAAATCCTAGATCAAAACACAGTAAAAGAAGTAATCAAACTCATCAAAATCGAAATGGGAAGCCAAATTAGACAATTACTAAGTGCAATACGTTACCAAGTCTTTGCGTCTTGTTGCTAAAAGTAATGACAATGTTTTATAACAAAAGCAATAAAATTATTGTGGTTAATTCATATGAGAAGCGGAATCATGAAATGCATCTATATGCTGTACTTCTAAAAATATGTAATACTTATTTCATATATTTGTTTTATTAATAGCACATGAAATTAAAAATATATCCGTTTATTATAGAAACACATAGAAATTGAGACAAAAATGGAATGATCACGTGACGTAACAACACAGCTGTATGTTAATAAAGAATTTTATTTCTATCGTTACGCGTTAGCAGTTAACGTATCTGTATATTTTAACCTTTATAAATGTAGACCAACATTCAGTATAGAAGGTTGAAACTTAAGATCTCTGATGGAGAAACTTGACAATGTTAAACATAACATAATAAAATAATATTGTCCTCAGATAAAAAGAAGTAAGGGTTTGATGACAGGTCACATGACTAAGGTCGGCAGCAATAATAAAATAAAATGAATACCAAATTAAAAATTATAAAAGATACAAACAATCTGCATTTGCATATCATGTAATATCATGAAGTTCATTTTTCACAACATAATTGTGTTAATTCAATAGTGAAGTCGAAAATAACAATATAATATCAGAAAAAAACAATAAGTCGACGCAGTTCACACATTTCAATCCCCTTTTGTTAAATGTGATTGGTAAGTTCAGTGTGGATAACCAACCATCAAGTGTGCATACACGATGATGTTACACTTAAATAGAATATTACAATCCAATATCAAAAATATAAAAAAATATGTAAAAAAACCAATGATTAATTCAAAGCATTCATATACAGTGGTTATTCATTAGTGTAGGTTCAATAAAACTCTCTCCGTTTTTGTTTATTCTGATACAGATGGCAGAATGTAAAACGAAATTTAAAAAACGACTCAAGTATCTTCGGGCTATGGGATTCAAGAGGTGGTATAAAGGGGATTAAAAATATAGTACACCAAACGAATTTGCCGGAACAAAGTAAAATCACAATGACATATATCATATATCGTCGTGATTCCAATTTCTAGCTGCAGCTGAATGTGTGATTAAAAAGCCATTATATTAATTTGAAATAATAATGTACCCAAAGGGTGTAAGGTTAATTTTTTTGACTTTGTAAATTTTGTTGGTAAAATAAACCAATTGATTCGGGTAACAAGATATGATAAAAAATTATTTTTGGGGTTTATGACAGGTAACGATGAAATTTTCTAGCTATAACACTGAAGCGCGATATTTATCTAGTAAAAAAAAAAATGCCATTATGAGACAGAGTTTTTTTGTGTCAAAAAATTTAACATTGAGGTTTATGGGTATTTTTTTTTTTTTGCTGAGGAAATTTAACTGCAAGATAAGTTGCAACAATATATTACTTGACATACTTCATAGCTAAACTTTCGATATAGTTTGACATAAGTCGTGGATGATTTCGTTTGTTAAACATAAGACTTCTTGTAACTTGCTTAAAATCTTATTTTAAATCTATTTCGATTTGAATTAAATCATTAGATGAAAATTAACCCAGGAAACATTAAAATGCTATAATTCCGCGATATTCTGTAGTTGAAAAATGTGACTAAAATTTCCTTAATTGGGCAAACCACAAAAATATGCGTTTTCCAAACGAGTGGAGACGAAGCAAGTATACATACAAAATTCAGAAAAATACAAACGATCCTCGCTCTAAAGATTTTACTGGATTGGATGATGTTCTCAACCATGTAGAAAGGGGGGCACTCAGTTATGTGAAACCGGTCTTTTTATTACATGATGAAAGGGGCCGAGTTGTGTAATTGGAGCAAAGAAAATATAAACCCACTACGAAATCTAAAGTTAAAATACAAATTTAAGCTTGCGATTTAAAGATGGACACAATACCCTTGTTTCAGACGTGCATCACACCTGTAGATCAGCTTCATGTTGAGATGTGGTAACGTCTTCTAGACTTTCCCCTAGCTTTCTTTTGTTATATGGAAACTATGGGTGTGGTAAGCCTATTCAGCCATTACAGCGTCACTAGTCACATTCAACTTATAATTATACGTACAAAAAAGAAAATAATAATAATTATACATGTTATAATAATAATAATATGTTCAATTCCAATCAGAGGGGCTCAAAGGGCATATATCAGTTACAAGTTAAAAAGTATTTATAGAACAGACATATAAAAACTAAAGCGATGAAATTTAGACGCTACCTGCAATCAGGATGAGAAAATCTTCCCCAATGTTCCCCATTACACACTTGAATAAGATTGTCTGATGTGGCTTTCTCTTTCGATTTGTTTGGATTTGGGTACGCCTTTTACCATGTTTGGATCTAGGACTTCCTATGTTTCTGTTCTAATGCTATTGATGAGAGTTTACCTTTTTAAATCATATTGCATGTCAAAATTCACCAAATGTATTCAACATTGGTAAACTTGCTTTTCATTTATTTAACCGAAGATGGACGAGAGCTTACGCAGCACAAAATTACCTTTATACGAACATAATATTGAGAGTGAGAGCAAGCCGGACTAGGGGAATAATTATGTTTCACGATATTATCTTACAAATTCAGTGATAACACCAATATGAGTACATAATATTGACACCAAAAATATATTTACAAAATTTAAAGTTGTATTTCTCGGTTTCACTATCTTTAAGATATCACATAAAGACGATGATCTTCTCTTAGAGGTATTTTTCACATCAATAAAGAAGTACGAGTTTAATACGACGATCATATAAATGTAATATTGTTTTAATATTCGGATGCGACGACTTGATATCTTTATAAATTTCAAAAGACTTTTAAGCTTTTCATCAAAGTATTTGTAATGTGTAGTGTTATTACCAATTTTGAAATCATCAGTAAGTAATCTATCATTGTTATTAAAAAAACAATCACTTAAGTTTATCTTGCATTCCCCTCCAGACACCACTTGTCACGTCTAGTGTAGAATATCCATGTGAGAGATCAAAAGTACATAGTCCAAAGAGACAAGACAAATTTGAAACAAACTAAGAAATAAAACATAAACAAAAGGAACAAAAGCTTTGAATCCATGAACTCCTTTACAATACAGGAGTGGGAAAAAATTGAAGAAGTTAAAAATGTGCCTCGAATTTTAAATATCTCTCAACAAATCATTTAAATTTGAATTAATACTCGCAATTTCAGGAAGTCTTTTTATTTATTTTTTTTTTTTAGTTATTCTTTTAATTTTTTTTTTAGAAAACCCCGTTTTAGAAAAATACTTTTATTAAATGTAATACTTCTACAAGACTCAGGTGTGTTACTATCACTATCATTGATTTGCAAATGAGCCTTACAATAAGTCGATCGTAAGTCTTACCGTTCGCCTTGGCTTTGTATGACTTTGACAAGCCAAAGACTTACTGAATTCAGCCACTGATATTTTGAGATAAAACTGTAAGTACCTTGCTCTTGATTTTTTAATTTTCTTCAATTCTAATTATTTGCCACTGCTTCTTAGCAGATTTGGAGACAAGCAGGGAGAAATAATTGTATCAAGTTTCACCATATGTATCATTATTTGGCTTTTCTTCGTACTCATTGCTCAAAGTTTGACCATTGACCAGTATTCTTTTGGGTTTTCTGGTTCCAACTTTTCAAGACGATTAAGAATATCAGTTTTCATTTTTTGTAAATACAAATTACCAATGTTGAATGAATATGGAAAATTAAGGTATGTGATATGTACATTTCACGAAGTTGACTCTCATCAGTCCAATACGCAAACATAGCAAAAGAACTTTCAAATCCAAACAAATCGAAATGAGAAGCCAGACAACTACTTAACTCTTTTGGAAATTTATTCATTAAATTTGCCTTTCCGTTCACAGAGATTATCAGATTTAGAATTCCATCAAACCAGGGTTAATCTTTCTTCCTAAGGGCGAATTCACATTTTTTTCTAAAAACGTGAATGTTTTTTTTTTCTGTTGCATGGTTATCACCCTTTTTTTCATCATAATATAATCAGTAAATAATCACTTTTTTTCATTTTTATTAGCAAGTTGCGAAAAAGTTTACTTAAATTTATTAACACTCTCCTTGTTTCATATGTTAAGTTCTGGGAAATCATCCAAATTTTGGTTTATTTTCTGAAATTCAAAAGATGCTAAAATCTTGATGGAGTAAAAAATTACTGAGATAATCTGAAAAGTTAGCCATGAAATTTGAGATAGACAGGTATAAAATATTATGAAACAATGATGCTGATGCTAGTAAATAACGGACCACGATTCAATCATGGCATTTAATACATGTATACTTGCGTGCACTGTTACCAAATATTTTATCGTTTAAAATACATACTAGTTTGCTATACAGAATCCAAGAAGTTATTTTTCCATAAAGTCAACAATTGCATCCCGGTTTTCCTGTCAATCTGTATTAAAAAATAAGTTTTCTGCTGGTTTGTGGTAGGTATTGTCCCCTGGAATGTAGTCATATTGTGTTCCAGATCTTGCATTATAATCCTCAGATAGCAGGATACACCCTTTCCCACAGTATTACTCGGTTATTTCTTTTTTTCAAGTTCTTTAATACTGATCCTCCTATTTTGGCTCCTAGTGTTTCTAATGATAGTAATAACAGAACAACGCTTTAAACGCAGTTAAATTTAGCTTCTGTATATTTGATATAATCTTGTGAAAGGTGTGGATCTTGTCTTTTTGACATAAATGAAAATGAAAAGATATAAAGTAAATGTCAGAGAGACTACACTCCAACCACAAGGAAAATCTCTAGATTTGTAAATTATTCTGTTTTTCCTGTGTTTAAAGTGCAGTAACTTAATTATAAAGACATTTACCCCATATCTTTGTATTTTCAAATCAGCATAAGATTTGAGGGCATAGTAAACTTCACATAAGAATTGTCATTTTGTAAGTTACAAACTCTTGACATAACTAAAGCCATCGATACTCAGTAGTACTATGTTTTCAAAATTTGATTCCTAATTAAAAAATCTAGTCGTCCAAAATAAATATTATTATTTGATCTCATGCGACAAAATGGGTAAAAGCTAAATTTTTTGGAAAACTATTCCGACATAAGTTTCTGTTAATCAAATGATATCAAGATTTTTAAATTACGCAAAATTTGACCAGTAATTTTGTCATATATTTTCCTGACATTATCACCCAACTTTCCTTTTGGTGATATACATAAAGGGCTACAATATAATTTTGGTTAGGTGAAAGATAATTACCTGATTCGGGTTTAACAAAATATCGGTCTATACAACAAGTCATAAAGTATTCAATAAAAATTCGGAACCCTCTTTTTATGTTAAATTGATTGATTGATTGTTGTTTAACGTCCAGTGGCAAATATTTCATGCATATTCAGGACGGAAACAAATACGAGTAGAGAAAATGTGACGATCAATCTAAGCAGTTAATCAAATGTAAAAACAACTAACAGGAAAATTTAGTTTCAGCGTCTTCATCAGTTATTTGATGCAAAGGTACCTTGATTTGTGGTTTAGCTGTTCAGTCGTCGTGAAGTTTTTTCAGAAGGTGTAAATCTGAATCAACAGTTTCATGAATGTTTGAGGCACGTATTATTCCACTCGAAGAAATGTGATGTTAAATTTGGCGCGCAATGGCTACTATTATACTCCATATTGCTATTGTCACACAATGAAACATGCTTGTCTTTTCTGAACTTGTCCTTAACTATCATTTGGTCTTTAAAATCAAGGTCTTCAGAGTCTCGTGTTGGAGTTGGTTCTATTAAAACAATGTCTGTACATGGGTAGAGTTCAAGAATTGAATTAACAATCCACAGATTTTATAAATACATTGGATTGGTGAGTAAGAGAATTATGAATCAGTTCATCAGGTTTAAGTTGTAGCTTTTTAATTTCATTTCCTGGTTCTTGTTATGTGTATGCTTATATATTTTCAGTTGAATTATTAAAAGAAAGATTGTCAGTGTGAATACCTTCAATATTTGATGTTCCAGTAAGTATGACATTTGATTTTACCTTTTCTTCCTGTTAGATTTTACTACAAATAAATTGCCATATTGCTATTGGAAAACTTTAACATGATATATGGATTTAAAGTAAATTCTCTCAAGGCATTTATATATTAATCATTACGAAGGAAATAACATAGACATTTACTATTCTATATCATTTCCAGGATAAAATAATGATTGAACAAACGTACAATGACCACAGTTTAATCCTTACAGATTTTTCTACATCCTATACTGTTTGACAGACAATTAACTTCTCTGTATGCTTCAACTTACCATGTTGACAGAAACGCAGGTCGTGAACATTATCAAACCAGTGTTGGGCAACATCTTTAAAATTGTTTTTTTCACGTACTGGCTCCGCTAACGCAAAAAAACCCTCGTAATATCTACCTGTGGAGACTAGTTTAATAAAAACTTTTTTATTAACTATGCATTATAGCTTTTATGAAACATTTTGTCACAAATATCTCTTTACTCGACTACTTATTACTTAAAATAATTCGATGGTTTTGACAAACTTAACGAGATTCCACAAATACGGTTCTTTTCTCTTTCTACCACCTAACCACTCACACGATCACTACGGAGAAACTGTCTTGTATATAAATTAGACTTTCAATATTTTTTTTCCGAAAACAAATCCAATTGTTCGTTGTCTGTCGCACTAGATTTACAATGTAACTAGTGTACACCAAACAAATTTTGCAACGATTCAAACAGTTTAATTACAAAAATATGTCATAGTATACATCGTAGGAATTCTATTTCTTTTCTGTCCAACAAGGCTGTGCGTATAAATTGATTTTTGGCTCAAATTAAAATTTCGCCATATTGATGCCTTTTACAGCTTTCGTTATGGTATGGACTCTGGTACATTGTTGAAGGCCATAATGAGACCGGTAGAAGTTAAAATTCTACTGTCACTTGGTGGGTTGCTGTCTCATGGACAATCGTGCCACATCTCCTATTTTCATATTGGTATAATTTTCTATGAGACAGCCATCCAAAACCACAAACCTCTATATGTTGCCACAAGGCCTCCAATAATGGACATATTTCCACACCCTATGACAAGCCGTTAAAGGCCCCAAAAATTTTAATTTAACAACAATCGTCCAAATAAGTAAATAATATCAAAATAAAAACAACGACATCCACTGGTTTCAGGTTCCTGGTTTGGGACAGGCACATAAAGTATATGTTTGTGGCGGGGTTAAACTAGCTAGTTAAAAAAGTCAACAAAATGGAACAATTATTTCATTGCCGTTTCGAAGAGGATATATATTTGTACTTTGTATTGTAGGAGGAACAAGTTTACAAAGAAATCCAGTGCACAATTGTTCTGCATTTTATAACACATTTGTTGCTTTTTTCGTTGTCTTCTCTCTGATAATTTTTCCCACCCAATTTCATTGTAAACAATGTCCGATTTAGTAAACGCAGATATATGCTATTCGAGAATTGGTCTTACATAAACTAGATAAACGGACTTTTAATTTACTTAGAACGTTAATATGCTTGGACACACTTATTATTATATTTTTAATATGTTGCTTCCACTTAGCATCACTAGTAAATGTAACTCCTAAGTGTTTGTAAACAGGTACTATTGGAATTTCGTTTTCATGTAACGAGAATTTTTAATTTGGGATCTTTCAGTTTGAGAACATCATAATTTCAGTTTTATTGGGGTTGAAACACATAAGACACATTTTTGTACCATTCATCTATTTTTTCAGATCATGATCAATCTAAGATTTGATCGGCAATCCATCATCACCCGAATAACTAAATGAGATGACGTCTGCAAAAAGTCGACAGAGAGAGATAAATTTTTCCGTAATATCATTTATTAAGACGATAAAAAGAAGGACCCAAGGGGAACTCCAGCTGAACGATAGCCAAGTAGTGATGATGAAGTTTTCGTTACTACTCTTTGTTGTCTGTTTTGTAAATAGCTTTCAAACCAGTTTAAAAGATAACCTCGAAACCTAAAACCGTCTAATTTTAGTAATAATCCCTGATGCCAAACTTTATCGAATGCTTTTGAGAAATCACAAAAGACAAAGCAACTTATTTTATTTTCTTTCTAGTGAATTAAGTATACAATTATAAATTTCTATTAGCTGATGATCAGCCGAGCATTTAGGAAGAAAAACCTGATTGTTATTCATATATTAATTTATTTCGTTGATGGTGTTTAAAGACATGTTTATAAACAATTCTTTCCATTTCTTTTCCGACACAGCTAATGAGAGAGATATGTCTGTAATTAGATGGCAGAAATACATCCCCTTTTTTGAATATTGCTATAACATTAGCTATCTTCCAGCTGGATGGATACCTACATTGCTGATGAGATTTATAAAAAGTAATCTTTTTCGGGACATATCTTCAACATTTTATGACTAATGACATCTGGACCTGATACTTTATTTGGATCTAAAGTTTGTAATGTATCTATAATCTCTCTTATATTAACAACAATGCTTTGAATAGAGTTATTTGTTCTTGATGCGAATTGTGGAAGTACCACATTTTCTTCTTCTAATTTGGAAATCAGACAAAAAGATTTGTTTAGTAATGAAAATTTCTCGTCGTCACTGTAAGCAATATGATCATTTTGGTGTATGTTAATTTCATTTTGAAGTGACGGGATATTGTAAGAACCTTTACTAGATTTAATGAGCATTTTCATTATTTTCCAGTATGTTTTCTACAAAAATTGTGTTCCTTAAGTAACGTTTATCAAACGATGAAAATATTTTTACATAGACTTTTTTCTTACTTTATAGATATTGTCCGTAAACACTATGGATACATCCCTGACATTAGGAATATTCTGTTTTACTATAAACTCGACAAATATATCCTTGATTATATACTTGAAGGTTTCTTTCCGTCAAAACAAATGTGGAAAAATATTGTGATCTTAGCAGTGCAAGGAAAGCAGCAATCAGATTGGCTTACGCGCATATCGAATCACACATACTTTAACAGATTTAGAAACATTCATACTGCAGTTATAGTTGCCAAATTTTTCACCAAATCCCTATCAGCGCCAGAAATCAGAAACTCTTACATGATAACAAAACTTATAACGGAAATCCAGGGTAATACAGTTCAAGTTTGTGTACTTTGTGGTAGAGAATATCTGGATATGTATAAACATGCCTGCTGTAACTGTACATGTAGACTGTGGCTAGAGGAAGTCTTCTGGTGTAGCGTAATTGAACATTTTGACTTAGATGTTTTCCTTGAACTGTCGTTTTCTGATGAAGAAGAATTTTTATCAAATACTTCTTGGCCGTCTGCCTAGGACCGAAATGACACCTGCTGACTATGACCAATTCATCATGTTGTGTCATACTTATGTAAAACAGTGTTTAGCAGAGTATAACCGTGCTTTTCGATGTGCTTCATTATGACTGTCACCAGCAAGATACGCCTAAATAGTTCCTTATATATAATATGTATATGTAATTTCATTCGTTTGAACGAGTAGTGAATTAGTCTGAAATTAATTTCTCCTGGGTTTGTCATAATATGTAGATAGAGGTCGCTATAGATTTTCCCGCTTTAAGTGGTCAGGGGTTTTTCATTTTCATTCAGCGCGACGACGTCCTACTGAACGGGAGGAAAATTTCTGTCTCTCGTTCCGCCACTGCCTATTTGCCTGTTATGGAGGGTTAGGAGAATGTTTCAGATGACTCGTACGAGGTTTCGCTGAAGGATGTACTGAAGGCTGTAAAAGCTCAAGGTGACATTAATTCTAAGCTAAGACAAGATTTAGCTGAATTAAAAAATGAAGTTCAGGGGTCAAATATTTCAGTCGCTTCTCAAGTTAAAAAGCTAAAAACTGACACTGACTACAAATGGAAATTTGAGAGTAATAAAATTCAGTTTTCCCTTAATTCAGATGTTCTTGAGGATTTGAATCAGGCCATTTGGGCCATTGAAAACCGTAAAACAGATTACGCTAAGGAAACTATTCTTGAGGCAGTTGAGAAGCTTAAAAAACGCAACAAATCAATCAAAATAGCTGATACAAGTGAAGGGGGATGGGAAACTGTTAGACAGTACGAAAGCAACCCTATAGCTAGTGATACAGATGATGAGAATAGAATTAATAAGGCAGAAAATAGGGCTTTACGTAAGCGGAAGTTTAAGTCCAACAAAAAATCATCTAAACCTAGTTCAACTGTTCCTCCTCCTCAGCATTTGCCTAATTATACAGTTAGCTCTCAACAGGTGCCCTTTCGTGACCCCCAAACATGGTACGGAGGATTCCCGCTGTATCACAACACACCCAGCACGAGCGGAAGTCAAAGAAAAGTCCAGCAAGGTGGATGTTACGGTTGCGGCTCCATGCAACACTGGCGCAACAGATGTCCGTTCAACCCAAAATCTGAAGCCTACATCAAGCCAAAAGCAGAATGATTTCATAAAAGATGAGTATTTTCATATTTCTAACTCTTTTTCTTCTGAATTTAATATTGACAGTCATGATATTGATAAACATTCATTCACGGAAAATTATTTTGAATACGAACAAGGTGAATCTTGCATTTTAGTTAAAGGTAGACTTAAAAAACACATTCAATTTTGGAAAGATATCGGTACCAATAATTTTATTCTTGATGTTATTCAAAATGGCTATAAAATTCCATTTTTCACAACACCGCCTTCAGTTTGTTTACATAATAATCAGTCGGCCATGAAAGAGAGTGAATTCGTTGTTGAAGCGATCAATGACCTTGTTATCAAGGGTTTGGTAGTCGAGTGTACCGACAAACCATTTGTTGTAAATCCATTAACAGTTTCCGTGCAGAATAGTGGTAAGAAACGCCTAATATTAGATCTCAGACATGTAAATTTACACTTATGGAAAACCACTGTTAAATTTGAAGATATTCGAACTGCTATGCAGTTTATTGATACAGGTTCTTATTGTTTTAAATATGACGTTCATTCAGCGTATCACCATATTGACATTTTCGAACCACATACGGAATTTCTTGGATTTTCTTGGAAATTTGGAGATCATATCAAGTATTTCAAATTTTTAGTATTGCCATTTGGGCTCAGCTCAGCTTGTTATATATTTACTAAGGTGACTAGACCGTTAATTAAAAAGTGGCGTAGCGAAGGCAAACATATTCTTATGTATTTAGATGATGGACTTGGTACTGATGTTAATTATGAACAATGCAAGATTATGTCTGATCAAGTTAAAAACGATCTAATCTTGAGTGGTTTTGTACCAAAACCGGAAAAATCTGTTTGGATACCTGTTAAGCAAATTACATTTTTAGGTTACTGTATTGACACAGAGAAAGGTATGTTGTATATTCCACAAGATAGAATGTATAAAGCTTTTGCCACTATTTCTGATATCGAGACTTCATTAGAATATAGTAATACTGTTCCTGTTAGAAAACTGGCCTCGTTCGTTGGTCAGATTATTTCGATGTCGTATGTTATTCGAAACGTCGCATATATTATGACTAAATATCTTAGTATGAATATTTTGTCAGCGAGAAATTGGTATTCAGATATTATTTTGACAGATTTGAGTATAGATCAAATTAATTTTTGGAAATCCAATTTAAGAGAAATCAATCACAAATTGTTTGATTCAGATTTACATTGCTACACTGTTATTTATAGTGATGCTAGTAGCACAGGATATGGCGGGTACATTGTTGAAAATCCTAACAGTATTGCTCATGGCATGTGGTCGGAATCTGAAAAATTGAATAGTTCTACCTGGAAAGAATTAACTGCTGTTAAAAACGTTCTTATGTCTTTAATTGATTTTGTGAAAGGTAAAAAGATCAAGTGGTTTACTGATAACCAAAATATTGTCCACATTATTAACAAAGGAAGTATGAAATCTCATTTACAGGACATTGCGTATATAGTGTACAAACTTTGTTTCAAATTCAGTATATGTATTGAAGTAGAATGGATACCTCGAACTTTAAATGAAAAGGCAGATTATATTAGTCGCATTGTCGATCACGATGATTGGGCTGTTTCATTTGACATCTTTGCTTATTTAGATTCCCTTTGGGGACCTCACGAGATAGACATGTTCGCTAATGATGACAATCATAAGTTACCTGTATTTTATTCCCGTTATTGGAATGTCAAGTCTATAGGCATTGATGCGTTTACAATTGATTGGCGAGGGATTAACGGGTGGTTCGTTCCACCTGTATGTCTTTTATTGAAAGTATTCAAATATATGAAACAATGTAATGCGTATGGCACAGTTATTTTGCCTGTATGGAAATCGGCCAGTTTTTGGCCATTTATTTGTCCAAATGGTGATGGGTTTATTCAGGAGGTGGTGCAGGTTTTAGACTTACCAACTAACAAATCTTCTTTCTATCCTGGTAAGGGGAATAAATCCGTATTTGGTAACATAGATTTACCATTTAGGGTAATTGCTTTGAGAGTGGATTTTAGGAAATCTATTAACATCTAATATTGGTAGATTATGGTTAGACATTGGTTCATTAGACAGATTTATGAAACATATTTTTGTATGGACTTAAATTATTTTTTTTTAGTTATGTTAATTTTGATTGTTGATAGTATTTCATAATTTTAATTTTGTATTTTATTTTACACATGTTTTTCCAGGCTTTCCAGCATGAGACTTTGGAATTGCCAAAAGTTTTGACTGACAAGCTACACTTTATACCTGATTTGCTAACAGAAAGTAAAGCTAACAACACCGTTAAGAAGTACTACTATGGTTTTCTCCGTTGGAAAAGATGGGCTTTAGATAATCAAATTCCGGAAGTTGACGTTTTACCGGCCAAGGCCTTACATGTTGCTTTGTATCTTGCATGTTTAGTCCAATCGTCAAATACTGTCAGTACAGTTGTCCAGGCGTTTTACAGCATCAATTGGGCGCATTCAGTTATTTGCGTAGATTCACCTACAAAATCCTATTTAGTGAAAAATGTTTTAGAAGGAGCTAAGAGGCGTCTGGCCGTTCCGATTAAAAGAAAGAATCCTATCACACCGGATTTATTGGAGAAAATGTACAATAAATTTTTTTGTATAGAAAATATTTATAATCAACGTACTATTTGTGCTTGTTTGCTTTCATATGCCGGTTTTCTTCGAATTTCTGAATTACTAAACCTAAGACGTTGTGATATTCAGTTTTTTCCTACTCATATTTCATTGTTTATTGAGAAAAGCAAAACTGATGTGTACAGAGACGGAAGTCGTTTAGTAATTGCGAAAACCGCTTCACGTTTATGTCCAGTTAAAAACCTTGAACTATATCTACTATGGACCGGTATCAAGGAAGATTCTGATGAATATTTGTTTAGAAATTTAGTTAAAGTCGGAGAGACTCATATTTTTCGTACTACTGACAATCCTATGTCTTACACCAGAATGAGGGAACTTTTTATTGATACCTTTTCGCCTTTTGTAGATGACATTCGTAATTATGGCCTACACAGTTTACGTTCTGGAGGTGCGACCGCAGCCGCAAATTTAGGTGTTAGTGATAGAATATTTAAACGCCATGGTCGTTGGCGTTCAGATCGTGCCAAAGATGGATATGTTAGAGACGATTTAACGGAAAGATTGCTTGTTAGTCAAAACTTGGGACTGTAATTTTGATTTTTCAATTTTTGACAAAATTTATTTGGCTTACTTTTTCTCCCGTTCTTTGGGTCAGAGCGGCGTTGTCGTCTCGCTTTCCACTTTACATATTGTTTGTTACTTATTGCCCATATTATTTGCATATTGACTTGCGTCCGTCGTTATTATAGTTTAACATATATGGACATATATGGATCACTTTGTCGTTTTTCTGTCCATGGTTTTTTGTATTGTGTTAGGGATTTTGTTCTACATTTATGATGTTTTGGACCAGGAGAAGTTATGTAACTTTCATATTCTGAGGTCATTTACATCCCAATTTATCAGTGTATCTCATGCTCTAGCTGTCTTGCATGCATTGATCACATGACTAAATATCAGTTGACTCTGATGATGATAATGACGACACGAGGACGAAATCTAATAATTAACAACCACCGTGAAAAATTCTAGATCATGGAAAATCATCACTTCAAATGGTCATGCATGGTTAAACATAACATACCCGACAGTGACTGTCAAACAACCTACAAACCTTTATTAAACCAGCCAAGAATGAAGTCTGGGCGCAGAAATCCTTTTGAGTCTAGGCAGGGTCCCCATTCATCCTGGATATTCAAACGTTCTTCTTTCGTTATTTTCTTGTTAACATGAACAAGCATACGATGGGTAGGTAAATCTCCTTGGGATGTATAGGCAACCTATATTTTAACAAAATAATTTGTGTTAGAAATTGTTTGTAACATTTTATTCGGGAAACTTCGGTAGAGTCCGGTAACAAAAAAATACCGAGTCTGCGAATTAATAATATAAATTTTATAATGAAAACTCAGAACTCCCTTGTAGCGTAATTTCACCAATTTTCGTGATTTCTTGTAAAGATCTAAGATTTATACACTGCAGTTAGTTTGTGAATCCATCATAAAAAAGCGGGATCGTGAAACAGATTAAAATAAAACCATCAAATCCGGACCATTAAAAAATGGTACAGACAGCAATCTCTTTTTTTCAAGAAACAGCCTGTATAAATACAATGTTGCCATAAAAGGTGGCAAGAACAAATTACTGGGTATATATGTATATACAAAATGTATATCAAGAAAATAAAACAGAAGAATCCGTCATTTTCACTCATTTTTTTTCGCTAGTACTTTTACTGATTTACATATCTTCAGGCGATTTAAAACTTTTATACATAAGTAACTACTGTGACCTTAAATAACAAATTTAAGGGAAAAAAAATAAATACTACGAATAAATAATTATTCGTATCTGTTGAGCGGGGGTTTAAATGTTCTAATAAAAAACGATTCCTTCTCACTCATAAGAGATACACAGTTTTTTTAAACTTTATAGAACGGGAACACCTTGAATTGTTCATCAGCACAATTATGAATATGTTTATTAACATGCAAATTCCTGTATTCGTCCGTGTCTGTTTGTTGTCTGTGATGAGTCAT
>JAULBM010003290.1:0-11945 GCA_032357055.1 Geukensia granosissima | reverse complement strand
TGTTCTTATGAAGCATATTCTTAGGAACGCAAGTAACATTTTTGACATGTGCACAATTTCATTGCATTTATAATAAACTGAGAATAAAAAAATAAGATCCCACACTGCCCTATTTTTCCTCAATCTCGAAGATTTCCATAGAAAAGAATTAACTTATCTATAACCGCGTTCCAAACATCGATATCGACATCAATATCAACGATAACGACCATATCATATCATTATAGGGTAAACAATTTCTTGCTAATTAAAGAATTTCTCGAATTGTCGACATCGATATCGGCGATATCGACGATATCGATTCGAATGATAAATAAAAACTTTTGGTTTGTTTTTCGATATCGAAACCGAAATACTCAAGTATTGCATCAGAAAATGTTACAGTTATTTCTATTTTTATCTGCTATTTAGTTGGGGTGTATAAGTTGGAAATATAGTGAGTCTGTGGGCCTCTGCTAGACTGCTACTGACCAGTCTATAAGTTGTAATGAATGAAAACTTAACATAACTTGACATAAAAACATGTATTTTCCTATTTTATACAAGTATTCATTGCTACTTGTCTGCAGTATTGATTGTATAAACTGTTTCTAATTCAGCTTTATACCAGGATGTGAGCAATTGTAACTTGGTTACTTTTTTAATGATGAACTTTTTCCAATAACAATATTTAACTTTTCAGTGACTTTATGTCAGCTGAGCCTGAAAGATCTATAAAATTTTATATGACCTGAATTTTAGCGTTATCCATGGAAAAATCCAAGGCAGGAGGCTCAGCCGCCATCTTACCTTATGGTGCACTACACTTACAGCCAAATACCCATTTTTCGTCACACAACTATGGCTATGCTAACTTTACGGTCTATGGGAGTGATTTTTATTTACCAAAATCTTTACCTGTCAACCCAATTAAATCTTACCTATTATTGATAAGATGAGAAAGTGAGTAAAGGCAGATATTTTGTGAAGGAACATCCTCACAACAGTTTACAGTTTGAATCTGTCAGATAACACCAAGGATGAGATTCCGCAGGAATTTGTCCATCAAACACCAGAAAAATGACAGCTTCAATGTGATCCTCCCTATGGTATTATTTTAAACATGGAAAACATTCATACCAATTAATTTATTTTTCACTTGTTTACCCTTAAATTGATTTTTTTTAAATAAAACCAAATCAGTTGCAATAATATACATTTTTGTTGTTAATAAAATGTTGCTTTTAAAGTTCTGATGAAATGAGCCTTCCAAGGCGAAAATTCCCAATCAGGCATTAGGTCAATAACAACGTTCTTGGCCAGTCTCAACATTTATGCTGGACTCTGTTCTTTGTCAGGATTGACTGTGTTCTGATTGGTGATACAATGCAAAACATTGACTAGAGGTTCTAGGAGCCTCTAATCACTCACCTTTCTCAAACAGTGTTGTATTGAAACTTTGTGCTGATACTCTTAGAGACAATCATACAAAGTTGCATCAAAATAAATTCAGAACATGAGATGATTTTATAACTTCAAACTTAGCTAAAAACTGTCCAGAAAAGAGCAACGGAATTTGCTTGAAAATTACACCACAGAAAGATTTCATCATGTTATACACTTTTATCCTATGTCAGACTTTGCTAAAGTTAAGATATATATGCGAAAATCTTTGGTCAGACCCAGGGCATAATCTAGGATTCAGTGAATGAGAGAAGTGACTTCTTCCTTTCAGGAGGAAAAGGGAGAAGTGAGTTTTCATCAGGGAAAATGGTACTTCTGCGCGAGGGTATTTCATGTATTAAAATGGTCATTATTTCTTACAATGATAAAACAAATTATAAAGTTCAGTTTCATTAATCATGGTTTTGTGTCTATAGTTACTTGTTTCATTATACCAAGTGTAACCATAACAAGGAAAAGAACTGGTGAAAATACTAAGAGATTGCAGTGTTATTCATCAGGGATGTCAATAACAGATCTGTTAATCTGTTATTTACGTCCCTGTAATCCTATTATGTCTCTAAGACCAAGTCAGTTGAGAAGGAACACCAATAATTTGTGGATTGTATGAAATAAGTATGACCTCTGACAATAAATATGTCTTTATTTAATTAACCTTTCTTTATAAGTAAATGCAGGTCTAAAGATGTAATGTTACTGAAACGGTATTTTTAATGTTTCATTTTTCTGAATCCAACTTCATTTTAGTGAATCTTGTATTCGATAGATAATATCCACGTTGCAAGTCACTGTCAGCGATGAAATATGTTCTGACATACTTAGGTATGATGGAAATAATGGTAATTTTTTTCAAGCAATGCTTTCTCTGGGTCTCGAAAATTGCCGCCATTTTGGTTGTTTTCATGTTGATTCTGTGTTTAACCTTACCTGGAAGTGATAATATTTGAGTTATTTCTCTTTGGTAATAATTCCACGGCGACTTCGCTTCGCTTTAAAATACTCGAGTTGGCAACTTAAAGCAATTTTAAAAAAATTTTGGTGACTTAAATCTCCATTTCGCCGTCTAGATTATGCACTGCAGACCCCAATGTTCTATTTTTGGTAATGCCAGTCATGTTTTTCAAGGGATCTTAAATCAAAGCAAAAATTTTGTGAAGAATACCCTAAGGAACGAAAGGAAAAAATCAAAGCATAAACTTTGTGTAGAATACCCTAAAGAACAATCATACAAAGTTTCATCTAAACCCATGCAGTGGTTTTGGAGGAGAAAATTTTTTTCAAAATATTAACTACGACAGACAACTTCGGCCAGGTAAGTAAATCAAAATTTGTTGGAACCTAGCATTTCTAATATCAACAATAATCTAAAAACATCCAATCAAAAATCACTATAATAAGAAGTAAGTAAATAAGAAGTAAGAAAAAGAAATAACATGAATAATCAGAAACGAAATATTTTTTCGAAGTAACATGCACTTTGAAAAAAAAATACATTTTACAAATTGATCCTGTTACTCAAGTATAGAAATATAACATTATATATGATGTGTGCTGACAATACAAAGAATTCTGCTGATGGCTTGTTCCATTCTCTGAAGGTGATGCATCTTTCATATGCCAGCAATAGCTATAATTTATAATGTTTGCAAAAACAAGTGGCTGGCAGAAAATGTTGGGGAAGGTCACTTCTGCTTCCATTCCTAAAACCCATTACCTGACAAGGGCATAATTTACGTACAGTGATGTAGTTAATAATATATAAAACGCTTTTCTTTTAGTTTTTGTATGCAAATGTTAAATAAAGAAATTAAATAAATGGCAAATGAAAAGAAAACATTTCTAGATAATTCGACAGTTGAATGAATTTTACACGAGATTCAATCATTTCTTTCAGCAAATTACGCTTACTGTATTTAAAATCTGCCACTTAAGTGGGACTTGAAAACGGAGATTTTCGCACATAAAAAGATAGGGATTGAGCAGAAACGTTGAAGGGCAAGACAAGTCCAAATATAACTTTCAACAGAAACTAGACCTACATCAGTACATGTATTATACTTTATAGTCGTCTAATTAACAAAAGTTTTTGAGAGCTGTCATTCATTTGTATTGTCGTTAAAATACGTTTCATTTGCATCGCTGCATTTTAAAAGTTATCTTACACTTGAAAAACAGCTGAAAGTCCTTGACAAGTCTGTCGCAATTTTTGTTTTCTTTTAACCGGAAATGGGAAGTGCGCATAACGACGAGTAAAGGATAGACATACATTTATAACATTTGGATAAAAGAATGATTTTACCATTATTTAAGATTTTGACAGTGTCAATACAGAAACGACCAGTTCATAACAAATCTAGTTTTACAGGCATATCCTTCAATCTCACCTATTGAAATTTGAAACCAAGTGTCATTTTTCGTGCAATATCTACATCAAACCTTTGAATATTAAACAAAATTTCATGATAATTATTTTAAATGGACTTTAGTAATACTAAGTTTACTCCTGGCCATTTTAATAATAAACGGTGACAATTATTTCCTATCTAGAACCTGGGAGTAATATACTAGTTTATTAAATAATATGCAAAAATCTGCCCTAATAAGTTAAAAACTGCATGATCTATCTGTTTTATTTTTTTCTTCTCATATTAATTATATTTTCATTTGGTTACTTCGGACCAGGGCCGTAAGTTCATACGGCCCTGTTTGATTATATTTTCATACGGATACTCAGACCGGGGCAATAAGTACTTACGGACCGGGGCCATAAGTACTTACGGCCCTGGAACTGTGTTCATACGGCCCTGTTATATTATTTAATAAAAGTGTTACGAACTGGCTGTTTTTGTATTGGCCCTGGTATAGATTCTCGGTCAGAAGTATTGGGCCCTCGTCCCTTGCGGGCCTCTGGCCAATACTGCTAACCTCGAATCTATACCAGGGCCAATACAGAAACAGCAAGTTGGTAATACTATAAGATCGTTACAATGATTGCACACGTATATAAAATAACTATTTGAAAATATATATTATTCTGTATGTACACAACATCATGTTTTGCTTGCTCTTTTATGTTCAAATCATATTATTTCTAAGGTATAACGCCTCTTGTTGGCACTTAATTTATCAGCCAGTTAAATATTTATACAGTACACGTTGTTAATAATGTTACAATTTCAATTTGTTGCCCTGCCCTTTGTCCGTCAAATTTTGACCCACTGGTAAATTCTGAGGATGTCTCATTTCTCATAGATAGGTAAAGAGCCTGATATGGTTAAGTGGTTTTAAAAACTTTCTTTTTTAATAGCATTTTATAATGGCATATTGTTCTTTTAACTGTGCTTTATCCTTATAGATAATTTGAATTTGAATTATAGTTATTAGCCCCACTAGGCCACTACATCAGACCTGCCTGAGTGAAAACGTCAGTTTAGTTGACCACGTTTCTGTATTTTTAGACCCTAGAAATTTGTTATTTAGATCCATCAAAATGAGTACAACTGAACCCCCTTTTGCCCCTCGTTCATGCCTGAGCAATCAAATTACGCACAGAAACGTTTTCCATAATATGAGTTCAACTGAACACCCCCCCCCAATTTGCCCTCGGTCATGCCTGAGCGATAAAGTTACGCACACAATCGTAGTTTAACATGTCCTAGTATTGGTTCTATTTACCCTTTATATCTGACAGGCAGAAGCATCCATAGGAGTAAAGATCAAGTTTTAACCTGTTTTATGGCCCGGCCCTGACCCTCGATGAAGCCTGATAATGGCTGACCGATCACTTTTGAGTTCTTGCACTTAGTTTAGAGGCAGGTTCCAGTGGTTATAGACCTTGATATTTGGCAAACAGTTTCACTTAAATTATAAAAAGAACATAAAAACCTCCCTACAAATGGCCGTGATACCACCGCCAAGAAGCAGTTGATATAAGTACATCTCTATTGTTTGTTTTACAGGGAAAGACGTACACATTGGTCATGGTTGATCCAGATGCCCCGGACCCAGATAATCCTTCCATGAAATACTGGTTACACTGGTTGGTGACTGATATCCAGGCAAGTTACTCAATAATATGCTAAGCTCGAATTGGCAGAAAACCAATTTCTATTCTATTTAAATTATTTGAATTGAGGATTGGTAAAACGTACATTGCAGCTCTTGTCACAAGTTGTGACATAAGTTAGTGCACTTTTTAAAAAAATCACCTGCATTCAGTTTCAAGTAAAAGACGTAAGTGTAATTTCTATCGTTAAATATGACGCCACAATGAGTTTTCCTTTGAAGTTTCTACACTTACGATCAATGTTTGACTGAAGACTTTTTGTGAAAACCATTCTGAACTTATAAAGTCAAGTCTAAACAGCAAAATCAAAGCAATATCAATCATCATCTGAATTTTGTTTTCATTTTTTAGGCCGCCTCTTTGGTCTTGGCAGCGTATTCGCCTGCCGTGCAGAAGTCCAAGAAAGAATTCAAAAATAATATCTGAGCATGAGGCATTTGGTGAGCAAAGACTGTTTAAATAAGAGTAAAAATGGCGTCTGTATAAAGATATCAATGAATCAATTCTGTCTTTAACTCTGGACCAGATTTTTAATATGCTGACCACAAGACAAGTTCGAGTCAACCAGTCTTTGTTCCTCGTAAATGCCGCATGCTTAATAGCAAATATCATTTTGAATGTCTTTTGTATAACACGGTCTTTGGTCTTGCTGTTTTTTTATACCATGTAACCCTTGAGCCTGCTTATTATAATGAATTTTTTAAACACGGTTTAAATCGCATAAAATTCTTCTCTTTTTAACAGGGATCGGACATTCAAAATGGAAATATTGGACAAGCAACAGTTCGTAAGTAAATTTACTATAAGATGTATGAATTTCTGCAGTAAAATTCGAATAAAATTTTCACATCGTCAACTTAATGGGCTTATTATTGTCATTCCATTGCATTTTTGGACCGTTAACAGTTTTGCTTAACTGCATGTGTGTAGGATTTGTTCATTATTGTATAGGTCTGTAGATGTTTTGATTGTCGGTCTCATAAAGAAATCATACCACAGTCAATTTTTATTTCTATACATATATATCTTTTTTATCTGCAGATCTGTTATCCACTCGCTTGTTGGGCCAGTTTTATTGAAAGGTGATGCCTATTGTAGGAACGGAATTATTAGATTATAATTTTCAGGTATCTGGGGATAAATGTCAAAGCTTCAGTAATATTTGGGGTTCACACGTGTGAGGCACCAGAGCATGTAAACTATTCATTTTCAGGCCAACGGTGATAAATATCAACCGTTCGAGCAATGCAAAAAGCAACCAATTTGTTACCTTTTCAGCGACGTAAGGGACTCCGTTATATACGTCCTTGCCTTATTTTTTTTCTTTTTTAGAGTATACTGGTCCCAATCCACCAAAAGGAACACACAGATACCAGTTTTTGTTACTGGAACAAAATGGACAGGTCACTAAAAATGTGCCTAGCGTAGACAAAAGAGGAAAATTCGATCTAGAACAGTTTATGACAAATAACAATCTCTGTACGGTCGCTGCAACTTTTCAGTATAAAGTGCAGAAAGACGGGTCAGGACGTGGATAAAGGTTATCGTTGAAATCGCCAGCTAAGACATAGTAATCTTTGATCACAGTCAAATTATGTTCACTTGGCAAAATGAAATAAAAATTGCAAAATTTATCAAAAAATACTAAATTTAAATTATTTTCTATGAAAATAATATTATAAAGTTTTCCTTATAATATATTTTCAAAGCTAAGACAAGGTACAGTGTTTAGAATTGTTATTGCTTTGTACCTTTATACAGACCATTCAATTTCCTTAATATTTATTAAACTATTCCGACAGTGTTTCTATGTTGTTAATATTTTTCATCTTTTTGTGTTGGATACTGTTTTTATTTTTTGGTGTTGGCTGAAATAAAATGTGTTAACCACTTTCCTTTTCTGATTGACACAGCAAAAACCAGAGGAAACCAAGAGTTTAAAAATGAAAACTGTTGGAGTAAATGTACTCCAACTACCAGTAAAATAGAGGGAATTTACAAATGTAGTGGCTGGGTACCGGAGCGGTCTCCATGGCTCGACTCACACAGCTGACCAAGCGCGAACCCCAGGTGGCGGATAGGGGAATTCCCGCTCGGGGGGTTTCCAGGTTTTAATACAGAAAGCATGGTCGTGGACCATAGTGGGTGACGTGTTTCAACTTTGGAGAGTGCTACGCTCCTTGGACGTAAAAGACCCCTTTTGTAGTTTTCGAAAAAGAGTAGGTTTATGCCGCTACAAAAGGCTAAATTTTATGTCCCCACCCATCACTCTCTTTTCCAATGGCAGTCAAAAACCGTTGTCCTGTTGTGTCCCATCCCACCCATTTTTCGATATTGATAATGGTTGAACTTGTTCTCGTCCTGAATATGCATGAAATATTTGCCACTGAACGTTAAGCAACCAACAAACAAACAAACAAACAAACGTAGTGGTCTCCATAAGACCTTCAACAAGAATGGAAAGTACTTCTTGCATTAGATCTATATCAATAAATACAAAATTGTGTATGAAGGGCTAAACATATTTCATATCATATAAACTTTACATTTTATCATACAGTTAATTATACATGCAAATTTAAGACTTATTAGATCATAAAATTACAGATTTTAAAAAACTAAAGGTACCCTTTCAGTTTCTCAAACCGGGACGGTGAGGGTTGAGCTTTGCCGCTAGGCCTGAAACCGCATTTGATGATTCTCGTTTTGCATGCCAGATGTATGTTTCTTCACGATTGCCTCTAAGAAAAATGACAAAAACAAATTGTCCCAAATTCGCCGGACAGTGGAGTCTTCATTTGGGGTTTACCATTCCCGATATAATGTAGATTTTAGTGAATTTAATAATGAGTGCAATAATATGTTGTTGGTGTGGATTCAGACCGCGCCCACTCCTTCCCCTTAAATGAAAAATCAAAAAATCAAAAACAGTATGATTATACTTCAATTTTGGGAGGTAACGCCAAACAAATACACTTCATGACCTAAGTGAAAACTCGGATATGGGCCTATGTTGAGGAACTCTCCAACCTAAACAACTTTCACAGTGTTGTCTATTGAAAAGTGGGTATTACAGACAGCATTCATATTGTTGCTTGTAAGAGAGTGGTTATATCTCCCCAAAAAAACCCCAAAACATATACTGTTTTCAATTAACAATATTTTAATTCAAACAATTTCTAACATATTTTATAATCGGGACGATAATTATCCGTAAGTGTTAAACATTAGGAAGGAGTTTCAGTGCACAGTATGAACATATTTGTCTCGGACACGCTCGACAATAAAAGAAACACACTTCCAAAGAAGATGATCCAAAGTTAACACGGTCGTATTCTCCCGGAACTAAACGAACCACGGCATGAACTGTTTTACCATGTTGCAAGCACCGAACATCCAGTTTGCACAAACTACAAGAAATTCCGTTATCATTACTACAAACCCAGTGCGTTCCATCATTGTCGTTGCTACACCAGCCACATCGGACTCTTCCGAATGTCGACTTAGACGCCATCTGATATTCCAGAGACAGATTTTTCCTGATGTAATATAAATCTCATTTACCATCGATGCCTTCATAAAAATCCTCCATATTTACGAAAATATAGTGTTTTTTTAGAAATAGATGATTAGAACTGACGGGAACAACAAGCTTGTCTGATGCGTATGATCCCTTTTATGCTGAACTGATGCGCTTGAACCTTTTTATGCTTATCTGATGCGAACTGTAAATCCATATAACAAACGACATATTAAGACCGAACAACGTTCATTGTTGACTTCAACATGGCAATTCAGTGTAATTTACAAAGTTATTTATAAAACACATCTGTTTTACATGTAGCCCATATAATGCAGCTCAAAATCAAGTCACTTTCGACTTTTTAGGTAAAATTCCTCAAAAGGTACGAGTTTCTTCCTGTTTGGCAGAAACATTGATTTTTCAAGTAGCCATATACTATAGTTCTGAAAGTGGCTCTCAACTAAATGCAATTCACTGTTGTGCAAATAGTGAAATATTCGTATTGTGTCATGTTTTTTAAATTAATTTCAAAGGGGCGTTGGTAGTAATTTTATGAACATGTAAAACAGAAGTTTGAAATTAAAATAATTGTTTTTAAACTCTTAAAACGTTCAAAATTAAGTCTTCAAAATCGATATTACGTGACTTTTCTAAATCTCTAAAGATTTTTTAAACTTAAACTTCAGAATAAATTTTGGAATAGCCTGGGGACTGTATAAGTTTGAATCTGCTAAAATTAAGCTTCGTGGATTTTCAACAAGAACATATGACTAGTTTAATCAATTTCGGTTCAACCTACATTTCATGCTTCACTGACTTGGATTTTAATCTTTTGTCTGTTGTTTGATCACTGCGACTAATAGTACAATATTAGTTGGAATCATTGGACCCTGAAAATTACAGAAAGTGGGATGCTTGGGACACAAAAGTGCAAACGGCTTCTGAATGGCAACTTTTCACAGGAAAAAAATGAAAGGCTGGCAGGAACTGAAAGTTAAACCTTTTGTAGCGGTTAAAGCTCCACACTTTTTTTATCTGCAAAGAGGCTTATTTGTGCAGGGATAATGATATTCTACAAACGTCACTAACACTAATCTACACCCGTACTTCTTCCCTAATGAAAGAGCCTCCCTACTAGTAAAGAGCCTCCCCTATTAGTATCAGTCACCTGGGGAACCCTGAGACCGCTCGGTGCAATTTTGTGATAATAAAAAAATCAATTTAGAAAAAATCCTCTGAGATCATTGATCTCAATTGCTACTGATAGTACTAAATGGGAGCTGTCTATGAATTTCGCATTTTTTTCAACACTTGCAACGAGCTTACCGAAGAGGATAACGAACTTATATTTAAACATACGACGGTCAAATAGGTTTAAATATATTTTGTCATTAATTTAACGGAAACCAGGTAAACCCCACACATCTTTTGTACATTTTCTTTCTCTTTTTCCAACTTGTTTGCCATATAATTTTATTTTCGTGTATTGCATGCTCACAATTCTTATGTTTTTTTTAATATATATTGTAAAGCGGAAAAGACTTAATAAGATTTTTAACTGTGCAAAGTTTGGTTGTGATGTTTTTGTGCGATCTATATTAAATCGACAAAATGGTATCAAATATTGCATCTAATTAATCAATTTATTAGTATTTTCACATTTAGAGCATTTTCTATGTGTCATGTGACCATTGTAGAACTAATTTAACTGAGGATTCTGTTGGATTTTCTTTTTATAGACATTATTCGATATAAAAGACATAAAATAATTGACATTTGCCAATTGTCATTTTTCAGCCAAATTTTTGGGCCAAAAATGGTCCTTAACGACCCTCGTCCTTTCCAATATTATAAAACACAAGAATGAATTGACTGGTTGAATGATGCTCGACTTCCAGCGGTAGCCTTGAATCCTGGCCCAGCTTGCCGTTGCGTCGCAGGTCAGTGAGCCAGGACCCCAGGCTACTTCCAGCGGCAATCCATAAAGTTATTTCATGGTAAGGGGAGGTTTCATGGGATCACAACCTCCATGATAAATGTTTTAACGTCCAGGAAAGCTAGCTTGCTTCTTGCTTGGTATAATACGAGAAAATGTGCGAAAGTAGCTTTCAATTGCAGTTTTAAAGTACAAATATTCTTGAGGCCAGAATATGTTGGGTTTTTTGTTCCAATTTCTTGTGTTTTTAAAAATTTTAAATTTTTTGTTTCAATTATGAAATTGGAGCTTTTTTATTCAAAAATTTATGCCAGCATAAGCATTTTTTGTAAAGAAGACGGGCTAGTGTTATCCAAATATAAATGACTGTTGATCAAATATAAACATCCATAAGGAATTGGGTTGCTCTGACCTAGATTTTACGAGTTACTGACTTTGTTTAATGTACATGTCCTAGTTAGTTTTGTAGAATTTGGCTCATCTAGAATGAGAACAAGTTGGTGTGGGTGATGATGAATGTATACCCTGCTTTGCACTAGACCAACATTCCTAAATGTAGCAGATTTTATCATGCTATCTCACATAGCAAGCATGCCACCTTATCTGCATCTATTATAATTATTCTGTGCCGACTTATGGTCATTTTGCTGTGGTCACGTGTTGATGCCATTTTTACCCCCAACCACCTAGTGCGTAATTAAGAAGCAGCAAATACAAATTTTAATGTTTTAGACATTAAACATGGACGTATAAAAAGATCCTTGTTTGAATGAAACCACAACCTGCATACTTACCTGATGTGATAATTCGCCTAACGGTGCAGAAACTTGAGGCCCACACAAGGCGCAATTAATAAGAGTAATCACTTATTTGCATACTGGTCTAACAGGTTGGGCAATAGGGCTGAAAAGGATTATAAAACCTCACTAGAGGCAACCAAGAACCTGTGATAGCTCACTTGGTAGGTTAAAGAAATG
>JAULBM010003279.1:0-11946 GCA_032357055.1 Geukensia granosissima | reverse complement strand
ATCTGATACACTGTGTCTGAAAAACAAATTACCAGATCCAAACTGATTCTACAAGGAAAACGCATAAGAAAGCTAAATGACATGAAAGTGATCTGAAATGTTTCGAGTGTAGTTATTTTAAAAACGTTAAAGCTATAATAAGTAAATTTTCTCTCTATTTTGTAAATTATGATAATAATTTCCGTGACTGCAAATAGCTTCTCAATTTTTATTGTAAAATGCCTCCTGACAATCTAGAAATTAATCTCTTCACTATGTCATAAACCGATATGCATTGATGTATAACTTTATGTGGCTATTTTTAGTCATTGTATGACATTTAATATAACGTGAAAATTGCTTGGTTAGCGTGTTATTGTCGACTCCTGTGTTCCGATTTGCTAAAAAAAAATTTCCATAGAACTTATTGAAAGAATTATTTCATGCCTTAGATTTTCCCAGGCTTAAATTACAGTTTTTCTGAAACTACGGATAACGAACGACTAAATTTGTTGAAAAATGAAAAAAAAAGTTTTTTTTTTATTTCATTAGAGATAAGTTCATTGAATTTGACTTGATGCCAATGATAACGCATTTCATCTTACTAAGCAGCTTGCTTTTATTTTTATCATTCAGCATTCCCTTTGACGATATGTAACCTCATCGAAATAAAATCGAGTGTATATGCAAGATGCCATAAACTCAATGTCAGAATTGTTTGAACAGATAAAATATTTGTTCTATTTGAATATCATCACATTTTACTTTTGGGCCCTCTTTCAGCTTGGAGTAGGTTGTGGACACGTATCTGTTATTGTCGGCATTAATGTATCTTGTCGAAATTTGGGATTTAAACGTTTGACATGACTGTCTACCATCTTCCATTAAAAGTGTTAATTTTGTAGACTGAAAAAAGTCCAATCAAGTTGTAAAAGTTTTTTTTAGCAATCACGATTTATTCAACGCTGCCCCGGGTGTTTAGTGCATAACAGGGATTTTACATTGTACAATTATCAATTTATTTGCTTTTATGGTACTTTGAACGCGCTAGCGCGACATTGGGGGTACATATTGTCAAGGCTGAATAATATTTAAATTCTTAAAATAGGATAAAACAAAGTTTAAAAAACTTCATGATTTGAATAAAGGAAATGTGCGCAATTTTTTAAACTACTTTATCTTGCTTTAATTTTAGCACTCCGGCCAAAAACCATAGCTAGCCAACCCTAAACGTTTAATATCATTAGAAAAAATCAGGGGCAGATAAAAGCGTAAATAAAAGACTATTGCATAGTGTAAAACATGACTTAACCGTGCGATAATTCTATCTTTGATATAAAATAAATACAAAGGTGGAAACGTACATGCAATTTAATTCAGTTCGAAAATTAAACTTTACTTAAGCTTGACGTAGAGTATAGAATGTATCGTTTTCCGCAAAATTCATATGCCAGTTTTCTTTAAAACTTTTCAGACCTTTATTTTCCTGTAATAAATTCATGTCAATAATCTTTTATTCAGGACCATCTTAAAGTTGAATTTGAGCTTTGTAATTGTTACAGCTACATGTATATAGTAAATAATCATTTTTTTAAATAAATTTTTGAAAAATGTTGTTTGTCTATTAACCTCACCTTATATATATGGCATAGTACTGAGACCACCGGTCCAAGTCGAGTGGTTGCAACATACGCGTTCACGCAGAAGTAATTAATAGCAACGGGAAGCTATAGAAATGGTGATAAACAACGACACAGAAGATTGCCGAAACTTACACAGTTTGTCAAAAGTAAAATATGGAGGTCCTCCGCAATGATGTTCATAGTTCTAACACTTTCCAAGCTACAAACTTGACAGAACAGGATATGGTTAATGAACATCTGACAGTTTTGATTATGACCACCCAGTTTAAGGATGTATCTCCTAATATAAAGGTTCCTACAACGTACTGGCTTCTGAAACTTTAGAAACCTCCATATTAACCTTTTCTACTTCTGGTTAATGTTTTACCTCTAATGTCTCAATTCTATTTACTAATGCTCTCACTACTAGTAAAATTCTCATTGTTGACTTCTGTAATAAGTGTTATGATAATTCGTATGTCAACTACTTTTGGCGTGTTAAAGTTAGCGAGATGTTTTAGACAAACTAAAGTCTGTTTGATTTCCTTATTGTACAATGAACAGTTCTAATAAGTCATTCAAAAAGTTAGGATGTTCCTTCAAATGCCGCAATTAATATAATTCCTTTTTAGCGATTGATCTTTTATAAATACACCAATTTATTTCATCAGACATGATTACATCGTTTAAACTTCTTCTTGATATTTTTACGGTCTTAATATTTAGGATATCAATGAGCACAAACTGCGCTCCTCTCATTGGAGATTTGTTTTTATATTGTTATGAATCACATTACATGGGAAAAATTCCAAAAGACTCTTCTAAACAAGATTTAGAGCACCAGCTAAAATTATTTTTAGATATTTGCATGATGTAGCTTTACATCATCCAGAGTTTTAAAAATTTGTAAAAAACATTGATTCAAAAGATTTTACTTTAAATAAATCTAAAACCATTAATGACCGTATATTTCCTTTTCAGATTTGGATATAAAATTAAACAGGGTTGTTACTGCGCTAAAATTTATGATAAAAGAAACGATTTTTTTATTTATAGTTTACTTTACGTTCATGATGGGGACGTACTTTTGGCCCCTTGGTTGTTATATTGCCTGGCTTTCCCGTGCTTGCACTTATGTTTCTGACTTTCATGATCTCAATGTACATCTTATTGGCCAATTTTTGCCTCAGCTACACAGATATTGTACGCTTATAAATATTTCAATCAAATTTTATACCGTTATAAAAATCAAATACAAAAAATACGGCAACTAAATTATGTGAAATTTTGATACGTCAAGGTATATCACAACCTACGTTTAATGGAAACATTACATATAAATACATAGATGTAGGCAGAAAATTCAATGACGCAGATTCAATACCAAGCTATTTGAGTTATCTTTAAGTGAGCTATATTTGATTTTTTATTAAGGAAAGTAAGTATAATGCCTTTTATTCAATATTCAACACTATTTAAATTCTGCATTCTGCCTTTTTATTCAATGCACATGCACCCCCCAACGTTTCAAATCAATGCTCCCTTACCTTGAACTCCCAAACCAAGATTATGATAGTTTTTTTAAATATATCAGAAACAATTAGCATGTTTATTTATATAGATCAGTAAAAGATGTAAAATGCATATCAAAATCTTTTTTCTGTCTGATGTAATTGCTTGAGATGTCTCAAATTGAAAATATCATCATCATGGATCAAGCTGGTCTTAAATTTCCCGCCAAATAAGCCCAACTCACACATATTCCTACCCGCATGACCCGGGCTTCAGTTTGTTTATTAAATAAATTAATCATTCTGATATGGGGGTCTTCGCAAACGCTCGGGATAAATTATTGGGAAAACATCTCCAGTCCATGTTAAGATCATCAACAAACTTATGGCTGCCATGAATTAATTTTTTTAATTTATCATGATTGAAATTTTAACAACAGGACGTAAGTATCAAAGGTATAAGCACAGATGAGGAATGATATCATTATGTTTAAATTTTGTAAATGTTGAAACTCAAATACAAAATTACCAATATTGAATAGTTATGAAGAATTTTGGTATGCTATATGTACATTTAAAGGAGTAGCCTCTTATCAGTAGCATTAAAAACAACACTAAGGAAGTACAAAATCCAAACATAGCAAAAGAAGCACTCAAACCCAAAGAAATTAAAATGGGAAGCTAAATCCGACATGGGAAAATACTAAGTGCAATAGTTTTCGTGGATTTTCCAATTTTCCGTGTTTTTTATTCAGATAGTAAAATAACCCTGAATTCATGCTATTTAGCAGAGTTTCGTATCTACATTTTATTTACCTGACTTCTTTCGTTGGTGTTACAAAAACTTGTTTTTTTTGCAATTTTTATATGATCCATTAAATTTCACAAACAATTCCACAAAAGGTACAGAACATTAAAACTAGTGTGGAAGTATATATATTAATTAACTTATCGCTTCCTTACATAGATATTAACAAAACTCGCATTGCATTAATCTTGTCTATCCTCAAATTAATTGATGACACAGTATGAAATCATCGAACACACTGTTTTCATCTCTTGTTAAGAGTCTTGATGTTTTATCTTCAGATTCTCACATTGAGTCTGCTTTCAGTAATATCATGCATTTACTAGAGAAGTATCTGGTTTTTGTCATTTATATTTTTACTTTATGTATTTAAATCCAGGTGCTCTCTATTCGAATTGGTTGAATTTCTGTTTGATTTATTTGATTTGTCTGTTACGGTTTTTAATTTCTTTGATTTTTCTTATTATCATCGTTGTTTGGGGAGGGTTGGGATCCCCCTTAACCCAACAACTAAATATTTTGTTGAAAATTAACTGGGCATGCTACATTTTATTTTTTATATATTTTTTTTTTTTTTTTTTTATAAGTGCTTTTTGGGTTTTGTAAGGAATTATGGTTAAATATCACTGTTGGTCTAATACTTTGAGCTATTGTTCTTCAAGAGGCTCAGGACGGGACCTAATGATGACATCACAGTGCATGTCTCGTAATATTCTTTATTCTCCATTATATATGAAAATGAAAAAATTATGGGGTACATTTAAATGTCAGAAAGACTGCAATCCATCCACGAGAAAAACAGAGGGAATGTTCAAATCAACAGGTCTGCACAAGGCCTTTAACAAGAAATGAATGCCTGGCGAAAAGCTATAAGTCTCTCCAAACAAAGAAACGTGTATATGTAAAATAATTTCTATGATTCTCGCCTGAATGTTTTCAAAAATTTACATGTGACAAAACAACACACAGACAACCCTATGTGCGCAATTCTGGCATTCAAAAAACCTATCCTCTTGTGTGTTCACAAACCTTCCAACTGCAGAAAGAGGCTTAAAAAATAGAACTAAACAAAAAAGACTTAATTCATTATAATAAGAATATATTGTAACCATAATGTACATTAAGTATTCAAGCTTTGTGGAGACCTCTTGATTTGTATATTTCTGTTTTTCTTGTGGTTGTAGTGCAGTTTCTGACATTTACCCCATATCTTCTCTTTTGCATAAATATCGGGTCAAGGTTATCGATTGCTGTAAAATTACCGTTTCTACGACCTGAATTGAATTGTGTAATATGTGTAATTAATTATTTAACTTTTTGAAAGAATTGGAGCCAAAAATGCCCTAAATGCCTGACACCTTTTTAGAAAGCTATTATGTATGTCCTGTTAATTTGAAGAACAAAATTAACAGAAAAAATAAAGGGAGATTATCGTAGATATAAAAACCTGAACAAAATATACATCAAGGTTCTACTAAGAAAAGACCTTAAACGCCATCCTTCTTTGCGGTAACAAAAGAACACAATGAGTACAAAACATTCAGTTATTACGCATTGATAGCAGATGATTTCTATTTTATGGATTAATGAAGTAAGTGTCGGTAACGTAAACGGTAACTCTAGAATGTTTCCGTTATGCAATAATGAACGGAAACTTGAAGATTTTGTGACGTTTTGTAGAAATTTGTATGTTGGCAAACGCACCCCTTATTTTGGGTAAAGAAATTTATCAATGTTTGATTTTGGTGGAAACGTATACGTACGTATTCTTCCTCCAAACACTACAGCCCCGAGGGCGGCCGGGTTATAGGAATAGGCTATTCGGTTTCCCCGCCTGCAGGTAAAACCCCTGGTTAAGGGGCGTCAGTTAGTTTGAGCAGGATGTATAAATACTCGAACTCACCTTCTCAAAGGTTGTGCCGAGGAAAGAATAGGCATTAGGTATCTCCGTCCTTGAGGCACTATTTCTCTAAAAGGGGCGTCCCTGATTGTGGGGGAAGTATAAATTCACAATCCGTCCAGAGGGAGACGTTAAAGACGCCCCGTGTTTAGGAAATGCCACGTCCTAAGCACGCTAAAGACCTCTTGTAACAGCAGTTTTTGAGTGGTCAGATGGCGGCCAGTTTCATGGCTAAATTTTCGTCCCTATCAAACCCGCAATTTCCGTGGCAGTCTAAAAGTCTCTCCCTTACCGGTCCCTTTGTTACAGTCACCATATTGATTTATTGTTAGCTAATTTGTTTCCGTCCTGAATATGCATGAGATATTTGCCACTGGACGTTAAACAACAATCAATCAATCCAAACACTACAATTATTGACACTGAGCTTGATCATCTTCCTGTTGTTTTAGACAGGTGGGTAATTGTCATTTACATGATTTATTTTAATTGTCGCATAAATACATCCGTAATATGAACTGTTTAATTTTCTCAATTGTGTCTATTTTTATTTGCCTTTTTTTACAAATTTAGATAATTTAAAGTTCAATAAGGGTCGTTTACGTTGAATAAAATCGTTTTATAAACTTAAATGTGTCATCCTTCAAAGTCGACTTGTTTACAGATCCTTAATAAAAAGTGAAAATTTCCTATTATGTTCTTCCTCATGTTACCATGATAAAACACATTTATTTTTTAAATATAAATGATTGTTTAGAGGAAATCCGCAAATTGAAACCAATTGTTTGATCGACCATAACAGGTGAATTAATCTGGTACGAATGCTCGTTACAATATTTTAGAAATTTAAAAGGGAACATCTTAAAGCTGGAAAGTGTATTTAACTTCAGACCTTATAGGAAAATGTGAGCACTTACAACTAACTATTAGGTTGATTTTTGGGAGCAATACTCAAATTAAAGGTAAGCTGCCAAGCACAGAATAAAACAGTAAAAAGGACTCAACAGAACAAATCAGCTAAATAATTAACTAAACACATAAGTCTAACACATAGTCTGTAAGGTTGTAAAGCTGTTTACAATTGTTTTAAATTTGCTTGATAAAATGTTTTTGAATTTGAGCTTTTGAGATTATACACGAAAACGTCATTGGACTTCATCACATTTTAAGGCAGTTTTAAGACGTTGACATTATTTGTTAAAATAAATTTTACCCTGTATATGTCTGAATATAATTTTGTTCATTTAAATATGTTTCACTCTTATATCTGTATTGAAATCAAAGATACCGGTTAAAGTATCAATTTTGGACTGACATCTCACCTTAAATATCTATAAGATATTGGATGTTGTTGAATTATAACAAAAATATTATGTTTTTAATGCTTCACTGACTTACCCAATTAACTTTTTTTTAAACTTTCGCCCTTCCAATGACAAGCATTGGCATTTCATGAGAGTGTTTAGAAGCATTGAAAAAACTCTCATTCAGTTATTGTTCGGCATATTAGCTCAAGATATTAGCGATATGTTATTGATATTTCCGTCGCTAGTAGACATCTTCAATTTTATGTACCCTTCTTTCCAATAATACAGCATAAATCAACAAAATGAATATACAAAAATCGAATGAAAGATTAAATTTGAAAACCCACTAAACAAAGTATACTGAGCTCTATCGTAAGTTTCATATTTGACGTTTATTTTCAAACTTTCTTTGTGTGAATAATTCAGCGGGTGAACAAGCAACAAACATGACGAGATAATGGGCAGTACTCTAGGGGCAGACCAGGGACGAGGGGCTTTATTTTGTGGAAATTTGCCCTGCAGTTTTGATGCAGGTTTTTCTAAAGTCTAAATCCACTTCAGTATACGGCAAAACATTTAAAGTTCTTTTGT
The DNA here is from genome assembly GCA_032357055.1 of Geukensia granosissima. Taxonomy (NCBI): domain Eukaryota; kingdom Metazoa; phylum Mollusca; class Bivalvia; order Mytilida; family Mytilidae; genus Geukensia; species Geukensia granosissima. Next base: position 4,228 of record JAULBM010003279.1, on the reverse strand, counting down.
TATTTTATATACGGGAATGTAGGCAGTACAATGAAATATATTTTGTTGCAAATGTTAATGCTATTAATTTAAAAATTTCCTCATTTTTAAACCTTATTGCACATTATGATAAATATACCTGGCTATTAGACAAACAGTTTAACACATGTCTCATAAGCATCCTGTCGCTATGATTATTATTTCCCAACATTAAATAATATTCTAAATAAAAAATAAATTAACAATTAATATGTAATGTTACAAATCTTTCCAATGACACTTACTCAAAAGCTTAATAACAAACGGGAACAAAAAATGTATGGTTTTGTCCCATGTCATTTTCACTTTGGTACAATGGTCCTCGGTAAGCTTCTTTTGAAAAATTGTATTTTCTTGTCATTGGACCCATAGAAACATTTTTTCACTTTTTGTGAGACAACTAACCAAATTGCAGTAAAATGGTCCTTTATTGGACATTTTTAAATTCCTAGACTAAGTTTAACATTCATTATACGGGAACTTTATATATTTTTGTCATTTCATTCGAAAATGTCTGTGAAACTAAAGTGAAATGATCTTTGGATGGTCTCCTTAAAACTGTTTTGTTTTTCCCAAGACCGTCAAGTGGCCGCTGATGCCAAACATAACTTAGCATTAAATTCTATATGAAATTAATACCTTCCGTAACCTTTCAGAGACCGCTTTGCTAATATTAACCAAAACAATTGATAAAATAGACTTTGGATGGCTCCTATAAATTTACATTCGTGATTTGGATACGCTAACAGTAAAGTGTTTTGGTCAGGCATAATTTAACATGTGATTTTATCAGCATTTTAAAAGTGCAGAGTATAATTCCCACGATCAGAAATGCATAGTCCAATGAGACAAGACAATTTTGAACCAAACTAAAAGACAAAACGAAAACAAAAGGAACAAAGGCTTGGAATCCACCAACTTCTTAACAGAACAGGAGCGGGATCAGGTGCTTGAGAAGGGTAAGCATCCTCGTCTTACTTCTCATCAAATTCTGTGACATAATTGAGCCAAATCATATCAAACTTTAATGAAATGGCCCTTTGGTGACCTCTGTTTTGCAGAACGCCGTTTAAAATGGACGGACTTTTTGAAAATTTTTACTGCTGACCTCTTGTCACAACTATATATTTTGCTGCTGGCTAAAAACTTAAAAGCCTATCACTTGCAATTTATAACAAGGTGAGTAATTATATGCTCAGAGGAGTCTCTTGCTAAAAATTAATCGATAGCATGATTCTTATAATTTTCAAACTAAAATGAATGTTTCACTAAAATATTTCAAATGTAACAAAGAAGGTGTAGCAAACGTCAACTTATAATTTACGCCTGCAAATACATTTAGGATTTGCACTAAATCCCTTGACATTTAATGATTTTCTACCTTTCTTACTAACTTGTTCAGCTACGAAACAAATAATAACATTTGTAAAAGGTCGAACTAGGTAAAACTATCACCAAGTTAAATTCTCTTTTCAGGGCCTACCGCAAAAATGGTAAGAAGTTTAATTAGCGTTTTGCTAGTTATTATGTATGGTAAAATAACTATTTGTTTTCCATGTACATTCGAAGAAAAATGTAACTGCCGGAGGGAAGGATCGAAACATTTGTTATTTGCGGACTGTGGAGACAGAAACTTAGCAAAGATTCCTTCCGAGATTCCAAATACAGTTGAACACCTAAAACTGGCTGGAAACAAAATCACCGTTATCAATAGAGGAGCATTTTTAACAAACAATAAGCTTTTGTATCTAGATTTATCTAGGAATAATATTGATACATTATATTCAGATTCATTCAAAGGACTTTTCAGACTACAAAATCTATCTTTAGAAAAGAACAATTTGAGTTATGAGACAATTTCATATCGCAACGTTTTTGAACCTTTAAGAAACCTGAAGATCTTAAATATCAAGGGAAACATCGACAAATCTTCTTTCATTAGCATTCCATATCTTAGAAGGTTAACTTCCTTGAAAATGGACGTCATTGCCAATTCAGAAGCAAGTTTTAACCGTAATTTTACACACTTATCCAGACTAGTTGATTTGGACCTATCAGGTGTAACCGGAAATTGTATAATGAAAACGTTAACATCAAAAACGTTTGAAGTTTTTCCCAATATTAAACACCTAGATCTTAGTAAATGCCATATTGGTAAAATATTGTCGGAAACGTTTAAAATGTTAACAAAGTTGACGTTTCTTGATCTTTCTGATAATCGATGTCTTGAATTTCGAGGAATTATCAACATTACAAGCAGTTTAAATTTCACGGCAATTCAAACGTTAAAAATCAACAGAATACGCCAAACCTTCGCTCTTAGCGCAGAAATTAAAAAATGCCATTTCAAAAACCTGCAAAATACGAAGCTGAGGGAAATCTATGTTGATGGCAATCGACTGCAGAAACTAGAACCCCAAGCACTCCATTTTTTGCCAAAAACTTTGAAATTTGTTTCAGCAGCCGACAATGTGTTCTCTTACGGAAATTACCTGTTGGACGTGTATGCCATGACTGTACAAACCCTTGATTTATCGCTGCAAGTGAAGACACATGCAATTAAAAACGAAGAGGAATGTGATGCTTATCCGCTTGAACACAAGTGGTGCGACTCTCACGTGACACCCGAAAATCATCTTTCCGAAATAAATTCCTTGTTTAAAAAAACGATTCATTTTCCGTATCAACTAAAGAAAATAATATTCAGATTGTGCAAAATGAGGATTCCAATTCCAAACATTAATTTGTCAAACAATCAGTTACAGTACCTAGATGCTAGTTATAACACTTTGTATGAATGGCAGGGTCCACTGGTAAATGTTTTGAACTTAACTTATTTGGATCTTTCCTACAATTTTTGCTCGAATATATCAAGAGATTTTTTCAGTGGAGCTCCCAATATACAGGAGTTATATATAGAAGGTAATTTATTAGGTTTTGTTCTTCCAAGTGATGTTGATGGCAATATACTTGCACCCCTTAAAAAACTTGAAATTTTGAAACTAGGGCAGAACAGAATTCCTACCTTGCCAACAAATGTCTTCAAGACACAGACAAAATTAACAAGGTTAGATATTGGTAATAATCTACTAGAAAAAATAGAAGTTGACATAAGTCGGATGGACTATCTAACATTTCTTAACATATCCTTCAATATGCTGTCTGAATTAGACACTTCATTTACAACGAAACTCGACGGTTTGTTTAACAAAAATAGGAACCTGTCTATAGACTTGACCGGAAATCCGTTGAAATGTAATTGCGACTCTTTAGATTTCATAAAATGGATTTCCACGACATCAGTACATTTACATAATATCCATAAATACCACTGTTTCTCTTCAAAACAGACTGTTCGAAATTTGGATAACTTAAAATTGTTGTATAAAGGATTGGTAAAAGAGTGTTCAAGTTATACTGGGTTGATTGCGGGTTTGGTTTTATGGATTTTTGTGTCTATTTTAGTTGTGGTCTGTGGCCTTGCTTATAGATTCCGATGGAAACTTCGTTATCTTTATTATGTCGTGAAAAACAAGTACCACGGAAACATAAAACCAGAAAAAGGCGAGGAGAGAAGTTATGAATACGATGCGTTTATATCATACGCCAATGAAGATGGCTTTTTCGTACACAGAACATTTATACAAAACGTGGAAGACAAAGCGGGATTCAAATGTTGTATCCACAAAAGAGATTTTCTCCCGGGCAATAGCATAGCAAGCAATATTATATCCGCCATTCATAACAGCCGTAAAACTATTGTCGTTATGTCCCATAGTTATTTGAAATCTGGATGGTGTGAATATGAATATAACATGGCAAAAATGGAGAGCATTTATTCTCGAAAGAGCGAAAATATTATGATTCTAATATTCGTAGAGCAAATATCAACGAGTGATCTGCCCTTAACGATCTTGGAACTTGTTCAATCACAATCTTATATTGAATACCCAAATGACGAATATGGTGATGTTGTATTTTGGGAAAAAGTTAGACAATCTATATCTTCTTAATATACTTAAATTTTGAAAGGAGCGTTGGATTGAAATGAACACGAACATCGGATTACAAAAGCTTATTTTTTAAAATGGGAACAAAACCGGTTTCGAATAAGCAAGATACCTTATTTATTGATGATTGATTGAATGGTGCTTAACGTCCAGTGGCAAATATTTCATGCATATTCAGGACGAGAGCATATTAATGATGA
>JAULBM010003268.1:0-11946 GCA_032357055.1 Geukensia granosissima | reverse complement strand
TGTTGGGATATTGCTGCATAGGTAAGGAAAATTTATAATTTTAAAATCAAAATCGTCTCTTTAATCGTATATCTTGGAACGTATTATCGGGATTTTCTAAACTTTTAAATGTTGTTAGGACTGATTATGCCTGCTCTCCATTTGCTACGGGGTTATCAGACTTTGTTTGCATGAAACTGACTTTTTTCTGAAATTTCGTCGTTGTGATTTGCTTATTTTTTGATTTGCTCAAACACGATTCGCACTTCATTTAATCGTTATAAATTCTTGCATGGTGATTTTAAGTTGTTTTATTTCAGACATTTTCATCAAAATCATTGCAACAATTCCATGCTGGAAGACTGTCCACCTACATGCTCATCGAATAAGAGTGAGCGACGCCGGTCCAGAGCCGACATTGACTTATCGTATTATTAGTCCAGACCTGCGCCCTTAATTCTTAAGTCAAGCACACTTACAAATAATAGAATGCCCAATGAAAAAAAAAAGAAACGATCGACAATAAAACAAAAAAATCGATGAAAAAATGACAGAATAAAATAAAAAAAAAAATTATGTTGCAGATAAATCAGGAATACTATGACAAAAAGTTGTTTACACTCATACCTACCATATTCTCTCGGACGCCCCTTTTTACATTTTTGTCTTATCGATAAGCGGCTTCTGTACCGGAGTTGAAGCCTAATAAGGGATTTTTAAAATTAACTAATGATCTGATTTCAGCAAAAATTTACACTTTTTAACACCCAGGACAACAAATGAGTCGACCGATGATCATTGTGAAACAGCTGCTGTACACTTTTGCTTTCAATTAATAACATGCCCTGAAATAATACATATCTGTCTTTGTTTACAAAAAAGTGTCATGTTTTTGAATATTTACAATTTTTACAAGTAAATCTCATGAATATTCATAAGGGAGATAATTTGAGCACAGTAGCTTTCAGTCTGTATTTTACCACAATGTATCAAGCTTTACATTTGATTATATATTTTGCTCTTTCAAATTAAACTGTTAGAATGAATACCCTGATCATTCATAAAAAATCACGTGCTTTCTCAAATTTTTCGAATATAATTAACTTTCTCTGGCTACAACGACGGTACAACATATCATTAAATTTCATTGAAGTCTGTCGTCATTTGACAGGCAGGTGTTATAGAAATGTAGCTTTCCTAATAATTTATAAAATAGAAAGAAGGATATGGTGGAAATATTCATGACACAAAAATCCCATATATACAAGTAAATTCCAAGCAAAATAATGATGTTTTGATTGCTGTTCTTCATCTCAAAGTCAAATTGAGTTTTTCAACATGGAGTAAAAACTCGCACCTCACTGTAAGTTCAAGACTACCCCTAGTACCGACGACGCTTCATCTGTGCATTGAAGCACACAAATGCGGGGTAAGGTCAACGAATCACTGATATCCACGGGCAAAGAAATCTAACAAAATATGTCATAAATCATGTAAATTGCCCGACAGTGTTGTATACAAGATCAAACACACGATTTAAACAAACACAGGGCACATCTGTTATCATGAGACGTTTATTAAAATTTTCAGTCATAAAACAACGCCTTATATGTTGTGATTTTATATTATTGCATGTAAATATGTTCTCATCATAAGCATCGCCTGCTGGATTTTCCCTATTAACCAATCAAGCTGCACTATTATTTATTTAATTTTTTTTTCATGGGATTTCACAATAAAGACCCTGCAATAACAAGTCCGATAAATCTCGTGTTCAATATACTGCATGATGCTTTTTATAGAAATAGACCATTATACATGTCTAAGAGCGCGAGGAAGCCAACGGAAATTGAAGGGCTAGTGTTTTGAAATTGCGTCGGTGACTGAATGTACGACGATTGGAATAAGAATTTGTAAGTTCCATGATAATTCTACGCGGATTCTTAGTTTACTTCGTTACTTTTTTTGAATAAAGAATCTTTGGAACCATTATTCATTTACTTCATTCCTTCAATCACTCACTGCGTAATCATCAGAGTTTCTGCAATGTTTTTTTCATCTTCTTCTTGTCTGAGTATGAATCTCCTGTTTAGGGAAAACATCAAAAGGTGGTAAGGAGGAACATTAAGCAGCTTGTATCGGTACAGTTTAATGTTAGCATTTGCCTCACCAGTCCACCAATCCTGACCGTGACGGGATTTCACCAAAGAAAAGTTAACCTCTCCAAAACCATAGTGCAGTAATAAAACACTCCAGCCTACACACTCCCCTGATTCACTCGTCCACAAGTTAAACGGCGATAAAAAGCATATATACATGTACTTATAAGTGTTTGATTCAATATCACTATCTGTAGTTTTTCAAATATATTGTTGCTGCAAGGTCTACATTCAGCAATATTCCTGGCATATTGTGGAGGCAAGGTCCACGTACAGCAATATTCTTGAAATATCATGGTCATCTGAGCAATAAAATCATTATCAAACTAGAGGAGGTCGCCCCATTTCTCGCCAACATGAGGTTCCATATGTCATGTTAGAGTAATAGTTCTTAGTATACAAAGAACATGCAGTTTATTTTAACAATGCGGAATTCGGAAAATTTGTGTTATAATTCCGTTGTGTAATCTATTATTGTCAACGTTATGAAAGGATACTTGAGATCACCAACATATAAGTAATTGCATGAAAACCCAGTGTTGATGACATTATGTATCCGACGTTAACAGGCTGGCAATTTGAAATTCAAATGTCCCAGAGAGCAGGTGTTTTCTACGATCTCCTGACCTTTTTAGATAACATTGGCATTGTCAAACTAATTAGTTTTAATTATGTTGTTGCCTATTAATATCGATTGCAAGTGTTAATTTCTGGTGACCTAATTATAGTCCTAAAATTGTCAGCTTTACAGAGATGAGCTTAATTAAATCTGATAGGTAGCTACAAACACAGGCATATAAACGGACAAGCTGAGAAATATATACACCGTATGAAGGAGCCAAAGGAATTCGAAATTAACCATTGGGAATGAAATCGTCCCTCTAATCATTTTACCTTGTGAAATACACACATCTAAATCCAGCCATTGGCATTTGGAGTTTTGTTATTGGCTTTACTCCAGATTAATTCCTTTGGATAAATTTCGGTAGTGTATTGAAGTAATCTGAGTTATGAACCAAAACGATGTCATTAAGGTAGCGGTAGATATTGTAAAATTTGTCTATCAAATCAAACCTGGAAGGTTTTTGTAAAGTCTGGCCACAGACTGAAGTTCATAACAGTAAAGAAACAAATGTGTTATTAAAGATGTACCCATTAAAATTCCAACGTCATATCTATAAATTTTGTTGCCGAAACGTATAAAATGTAATCAAGAAGGAAATAAGATAGAATCTGTTATCTCAAGTGCCTTGATGCAATTTAAGATATCACTACAGCAAGCGTATTGATCCAACTTAAGATATAAATGAAACAAACCGCGAAGTTCCACTCAAGAGATCAGTGCTAAGATATAGTTGCATATAGTGTAATTGTCCTTTTAAAGAAGACACCGAACGTCCTATTTAAAACATCAAAGACAGCTAATGGCTTTGTCCCGCCCAAGAAATAAATGTGACAACCGTCTAATCTCAACGAAGATAACATTGAAGCGAGCACCTTGGTGAAAATTGATAAATCACTACAGTAAGCGTCCAGGGTACCAATCTAGAAATCAATGCAGCAAGTCAAGATATCGATGAAAGGAGTGCTTTGGTCTTCCTTTTAATATCAGTACCGCGAACGCCTTGGTTCTACACAAGATATGAATTAAGCAACTGTGTTGGTCTCACTTACGACATTTTTGTTTAAGCCGTCTAGTTCCTATTCGAGATATCACTTTAGCAAGCGCCTAGATCACGCTGAAGATAACAATGCAACAGGCATTCTGGTCTCTTTTAAGTTAAAGATGCAGCGGATTCCTATTTCTTCTTAAGTATCAAAACATTGAAAACCTTGGTCCGATGTTAAATATTAATGAAGCTCGCGTCGCGTTCCAACTCAGAAAATAAATGCAGCAAACGCCTTGATCCCACTCAAGAAACAATGCAGCATGTGTCCCACTCAAGTTACAAATGCAAGAAGCACAATGTCAAAGACGTGGGTACATTTTGGCCTACTCAAGATATTAAGGAAACAAGTATCGTGATTACAATGCGAAATAACAAGGGAGCAAGCGTCTTTATCTTACTCAAGACAGCAATGCAGCGACCGTCTTTTTCACACTTACGTTTTCAATGCTGCAAGCAAAGATATCAACGCAGCAATCAACTTATACCTCATTTAAGATTTAAGTGCAACAAAGCCTTGAAACTAATCAAAATGTAAGTGAAGCAATGTAACCGATGCTTCCCCTTCCGGAGAACCTGATCCCACTCCCGTATTGTAAAGGAGTTTGTGGATTCCCAGCATTTGTTCCGTTTGTTTACGGTTTATCTTTTTTTCGTTTGTTTTAAATTTGTCTTGTATCTTTGGACTATGCACATTTGATCTCTCGTACGGATATTCTACACTGGACTTGCAAGATATAATTCAGTGATATAATTACCTAACAGCGTTTCTTTTATACTTATCTATTTCATAATGACAACCAATTTATGATCACAAAAATAATTCAAATTATTAACAGTCACTTTGAACTTCAATTAATGCTGATTCTAAAGTTTAAAGAATTAATTCCTTTTCATTCTGTTATCTTTCATCTTTCGATGTTTTGTACAAAAAGGAACAGTATACCCAAATTATCATCAGTTAAAAATTACATATAAATATAAAATAAAAAGGCATTACTAACTGTAGTCCCGAAAATGCAAAGGGAACTAAAGTTATTATCCCTACACCATTTTTTATACATGAAAAACAATATGCTGCCACCAAAACGGCTATATAATAGAGTTGTCTTTATCATTTAGTAACATCAAGGCCCGGGCATCAAGGAAATATAAATAACGCATAGAAAAACATCCTGGTTAAGGTCATGTGATTTTACAGTAATGTGTTCTATACTAGCCATCCTTGTCAAAAGTGTTATAGAAAACTTCAAGGTAAGATCATAAAATCTTTTAAGTTTCTGCTTTGTAACCGATGATTAAGAACCTTGTTAACAGATTCCATATTGTCAATGATCGTAACTGGGTCTAAATGATTAAATATAATGTGTAATGCAAAGAGATATTATTTTCCTGTTTACATCGACCAGTGATATAGAAATTTATATAAACATTGTTTTTCAATAATATGTTTTATTTAAGGTAAATCAACACTTTTCCACTGCACATTCGCATTGAGCATGTGAATATATTAGTCAATTCTAGATAAAGTGTAATAACTTACCCGCCCCTGGAAGGGATGGGGGTAAGTATTGTTTTTGCTTTGTCCGTCACCAACTTCCTGAGAAAACTATACAACCTACAAAGCTCAAACTTTCAGGGACATTTTGTCCCAGTCAGAGCTTTTGACGTATGATTTTATTTTTTTTAAATTGACCCTTTATTAATGAGATAATCCCTAATTAGCATTTCTCTGTTTGAATGTTGCTATAAATAACTTTTTAATGCTGCAGTGGGGTATTTAGATACACAGATAGCATTATTACGTGATATAGTAATTTGATTTGCGAAGCGGTTTTATTGCGCACTATTATTTCAACCATATCAGCATTCTATAACTTTCTTTTGGCTAGGTGTACATGAAGATGGATTAGCTTTGGTTACAGTAATCAAGTAGCTAAAGTTCTTAAGTTTTATTAAGAAATAGATACTGAATATGTTTCCTTGATGATACAGTTATTAATCCGAAGCACCAATCAATATATATATTACTAATATCATTAGCTCATAAATGAATAATATTTTGAGAATAATAAAATGACACTGACAACAAGTAAATATATATATATATATATACTTTACAAGGTACATCTTTTTAATGAGCTATTTTGAGACTAATGGACAGGTCCCACTATTTAAACGACGAAAGTAAAGAAATCAAATTACTTGGTTTTGAGCTTTAGTATTTTAAAACCATTGATCAGAGGGAAATCTTTTGAGGGGCGGGTCAGTCGTATTCGGGCGAATACATTCCTCTAGTTTCTTTCTTAAATTTGCTAACATAAGAAAAAGAAGTATTGGTATTTTTTCTCTTAAAATTCAGATATTAACATCTATCTAATTACATAATTATGTTTTGTTGAGAGCATCAACCTTTTTAATTCATTGAAGAATTGAAAACTATAAAAAGGGGGAACACTCTTTAAATTTTTATTTCAATAATGGTAATTTGATTTTGTTATCGCGTATACTTGAACGTTGACCCCCTAATTTTGGTTTTATTTTCTCGAAGCAAATTATAAAAGCTATCCACAATTTTTATTTTAAAATATTATCTGCTTGCTTTCTTTTTTATTTGGGAAATTGTGTATTTTCTATATATATTCATTAAAAACTGCTATTTTACCAACAGAAACTTGAAAACAAGGTCGGTGACAGGTATATTATTTTTCATTTTCTGAAATGCCATGATAGAGATTATTTTTTGGCAACAGAGAACGGTGACTGTTATCTTATCCCGGACGATAACACTAAGGCAGCAGTTTAAACTTCGTGGCTAACACATATAACATGACATTATTTTATACTTGCGATGCATTTTTTCATTTGCAAAGTCTCTGTCGCAAAAAAAAAATTACTAAATTAATTAAGGGTTTTTTTGCTTACGGTTTAACTCAGAATATTCAATTCTCTGTGTCAGATTTCATCCGTTAATGGGGTAAAAAGGAATTCGAAGATACCAAAGGGACAGACAGAAGACAGTCAAGACAATGGGCACCAAAATAAAACAAAAGACAAACATAGAATACACGACAATACACTTAAATTGAGTCCAGTTTAGAATGCCAATGTGAGAGATCAAAGTTGTGTAGTCCAAAAATTCCAGATAAATAAAAAAAACTAAACGATAAAACGAAAACAAAAAGTATAATAGCTTAACTTCCACGAAAGCATTTACAAAACAGACTTAAAAGTGTGATATAATGACTGAATTAGCCAACTATGTAACATCCTGACAAATCAGGAATGTCATTTTGTAAACAACGTATAGAAAATACCAATATAATCGACATAAAAAGCTATATCCGTAAACAAATTCTCAAAATCGATAAAAAAGATTTAACGCTTTATCATTTTGACATATTTGATACTCAATTTCACACGGATATATATGTAGTGCAAATTTACGATGTCACAGCGAATTCAATGTGAATTGAAAAGATTGAACGTTCTACATTCGCCCCATACTGGATGATTCTTTTTTCCTGCTTGCACATATTTATCAGTTATCAGTTATGTTATCAGTTCGGATTTGAATGCAGATTCAATTCGCATTTTATGTCCATGTTAAGTTAGAATCAGAGGTGGCTTCTGACTCTCGGAAAAGATGGGCCGACATGCAACATACCCTGGCTTTCAGAGAGTGGTACCTGCCAATGCATATTCGCCTGCATGCAAAACAAATGCTTAAATCGTTTTTGCAACCTTAAAAGAGGACGGGACTCCCAGGATCTGCCCTAGAAATTTTATTTTTATTTGAGTTGTCTACTTTTATTTGGTTTTGATTGTGTTACACTTTTATTTGTATCAACTGATACAGAACAGATCAAGGACGATGGTTCTAACCGGATAATCCGACTTCCACCACAAAAATATGGAGTACATATATTCATGACACAAAAATCTTATATATACAAGTAAATTCTAAGCATAGGAACAGCGCTTTGAATTTAATATATTTATTGTAATTAAGGTACACTGTAGTTGGATTGGGTAATTTTCTGTTCGATTTCTATTGTTCGTCAGTAACTGCTTTTGTTTTCTTTAATTTTTTTCCTTCGACCACTCGTTGAGGGATGGTTTGGATCCCACTAAACTAGTTTAATCCCACAACATGTCTCATGTGCATGTCCAAGTTCAGGACTTGTGGTGATAGGTGTATCGTTGTGTTTATTGTTCTGCTAAATTTACATTTTTGATAATGTTGAGGAAAAAGCAATATCATTTTACGCAAACACGAGTCAAATGTAGATTAACCATGCAATGGTCCAACCTGAAACAAATTAAAGGATAAAACAGAAAACAACTAAAAAGGATCAAAGGTTTGAAATCCACGAACTCCTATACAAAACAGGAGTGGGATCAGGTGCTGATGAAGGGTAAGCATTCCATGTTTTGCGCGCAACACCCGTCATGGAATATTATATGGATCAACTAAATCCAACTGGCGTTCATAATATTTTAGAAGGGGTGGCTTCAGCCTTAATTGTTGTAGTAATTTATTCGAAAACCGCGAAGCTCTCTTCAGAAAAATCCTGATACTTGGGAACAATTTGATTCGAATGGTGTGGTGCCGTTGTGTCGTGTTTAATTGTGTTTTATAAACTAAATTGATCAACTAAGACTATCATATTTACTAATCAGTTGGTGCTCTATCGATGATGGCGTGAACGTCAAATTTGGATTATAGCAATTAATGTTGGTATTAGGGTGATAATTAGGCGTAACGAGGAATAAGAAGTTCATGTGTTACTTTCCGGCACGAAATAAGAAGTTCATGTGTTATTTCCTGGCACGATACGTGTTAAAGGTCTAAACTGGTTTGTTTAGGAAAATATAGCCTTTGTTTTGCAAAGCTGTGTGGTGTAATTTCAGTTGTGCAAATATGAATAACGCCGATTTTTTTTTTTTTTTTTTTTTTGGCAAAGAATTGACTTCTTAATGTCCTGCTGCAAATATTTGATGCATAGTACATGTAGAAAGAACAAGTCATCAAAAATAAATAATTAAACGTTGTTGGTTGGGGGTTAAGGCCAGGAATTTTCTAAATACATGAAGTCAAATTGTGAATGTTTTAGTAGAGGCGGTAAATTTACTTTAAGCAACTGGCCATCAATATGAAATGTCAACTAATTTCTAAGAAACAAAATGGTGGAACACCGTACCGATGATTTTACGCCGCCTACTAATGATTTGGTTGAGAATTTATACATTCCGCCCAATCAACGGACGGGCCTTAGCCCGGCTTATTTCATGGAATAATTTGAAAATACTTTAATGCCATCGCCATCAACAATTAAATAAATTATTCTGTCTGGGAGTCGTAACCAAGCAAATGACCGGAAGTAACGTCAAAAGCTTTGGTGCCACGACAGATTTAAAAATGAAAAAAATGAGGTAAATGTCAGAGAGATTGCATTTGAACCACAAAAAACAGAGGAGATTTACAAATCTAGAGATCTTCGGAAGGCCTCCTACAAGGGTGGAATACCACTCCTTCTGAAAAACTCTAACTCGTGAAAATAGGAAGTGTTGTCGGTAACGAGACTGAAAAGTCGACACCTCACCAGACCACACTACTTCACCCCAAATTACACCACACCACATCGCACAATTCAAAACAATTCAACAAAAGTCAAATTATGCAACTGAGCATGATTTAGTGAGTGACTTGACACCTTTGCATTGTAATTGTTACCACACAATAAAACATGACACAACAGCAGCACACCATTTGATTGATTGATTGATTGAATGCTTCTTAACGTCCAATGAGTATTTCATACATATTTAGGACATAAGCATATTTTGAACCCTGCTTTGTACTAGAATGACACACTGAGCCGGATTTTCAACGTGCTAGCTCACGAAAACAACAATCCACAGGAAGACATGCCATTTATCCCAGACACATTATTCTGACTCTGGGCCGACCAGTCTTTGCTCTCACTCCTTATGCTGCGTGCTTAGCGGAGAAGCAGCAAATACCAATTTTAAAGTCTTTGGTTATACCCGGCCAGGGATTTAACCTACGACCTGTCACACTGGAGGCAAGCACGCCAACCATTACATCACCGAAACCGTCCACACCATTCGAAGCAAATTGAGCAACTTAAATTTGTGAGTCACTCGAGATTTACGCAATTGGGTAGATACCATGCGAAGACACATGACGCACCACGATACATCCAAATGGAGCGAACTGGGAAACTGAGCAAGTTTGACGAGTCAAAGACTAATTCAAAGTGGTATATCACGGATTAACCAGGCAGGATACGAGAAGTGAAAGATTGATCGACTAGGAACCTAAAGATTCATTTCCGATTCTCTTCAAACCAAAATCAACGCGATCCTGTATATAGAATTGATCAACGTAATAAAAATCGAAAAAAAGAGCCAAGTATTGTGCATGATGGATACACAAGAAATCGGTATGTCGTTATTAAGACGTCATTCTCCAATTGTAGAGGTAATAAATGAGTGTATGAGAGAAACAAACTACCAAGACAGTTAAAATAAAATCGGTCCTGATCGGAAACACTGATCAGGAAAATCCGGAAAATAAACACTGGATCTTCATTAAAAACCGGAGAATACAAGCATTCAACATGAATATCGACTTTTGAACACCGCACATGAGTTTCCTGAAAAAAAAACATCGTCATTCCTTGACGTACAACTAGATGACTCTTTTGTGCTGACATTATTCCATCTTGTTTGATTTATCGAAGTGTGCTTACTTTCTATGACTGATATGTAAAAACCACCAAAAAGTTGGCGTCATTGTACATTATCCTGTATATAAAAGAGGACCCTGAAAATGAACGATGCCATGCAATTTAATGGGTCAACCTAGAGCATGATGCAACCTTTACACTTAGGACATCAGTAGATCACGAAATATTATTTAACTTCATGAAATAATACTAAACTAACACCGGGGAAACGACTTTTTAAATATCATTAGAAGAAAAAAATCATGGGTTGTGTAACTGCCAATATTCAATATATATAACCAGGAAGTTGAAAATGTTATATCAAAATATCGATTTAGTTCCTTATTGAGCCTTTAAGAGGAAAACTATATTATAAGATTTTATAATAATGCTGTGACGATATCCTTTTATGGATAAGTTTATGAAGATAAATTGTAAGACCATATGAATTTTGTTTAAATTTTCGAGCTTTATTTACCACGTATTTATTTTTTCGGAAAAAGAAGAATGTGATATCCCATGTTTTATGATATGATTACAAGTACATCCAAATTGTGATACCAAATCTTTATATTTATGAAAGAATTAAGTAAATGTTTAATCAGTTTGTGGTAGTGAAATTCTTGACTTAATAATATTTCAGTTATACAGAAATTGTCTTTATAAAAATCTCACACGTCGCTTCAAGCAAGGGCATACCGAACAAACTGAGAAATATATAAACCGTACGAAGGATGCAAAGGAACGAGCGTCCCCGTCAAGGAAGGGATAATTTTCAATTGGGAATGGGAAATCGTCTCTATTGTCGTAAAGTTTGATGGAGGTTTTACCTTCAGAAATATTTTACTGATGTAACTTAATTAATAATCTAAGTGGAGTTATTAATTAAGAGTACGGTTTCATTCAACAAAACCTTCTATTGAAGAATATATAGACTACTAGGAACTGTAAAAATTAAATACCTTGCATAACAAAAAATTCATGTATCGGTTTGTAAACCATCTAAGGTTATGATGTTACTAGTAAAGAGGTTTCGTTAGTATGCATCGTATAAATGATCCTTTTGTATATAGGCACTAAGCCGTGGGGTAAGTTGGTCTCCGGTGCACCAATAGGACATTCTATTAAACTTGAGAGAATAGTATTAATGCACTTTTCATTGTAAAAAATTATCATGCAAAATATTGGGATGTTTTAGTTTTTACTGGATATTTTGGACTCCTTTGTGTAACTTTTACCTATCTTTGATTCACAAAAAAATTAAATTTTACGGATAAAGTTAATGGCATGGAAGAATACAATAACCATACAAATATGTTTCTGTTGGCAGTGGGCCAGACAGAATTACCGTCCGCTCCCTTCGATTCATCTTAACCAACTTTTTAA
>JAULBM010003257.1:0-11947 GCA_032357055.1 Geukensia granosissima | reverse complement strand
AGAGGTTACTCCTTGAAATGTA
This sequence comes from Geukensia granosissima, assembly GCA_032357055.1. Classification (NCBI taxonomy): domain Eukaryota; kingdom Metazoa; phylum Mollusca; class Bivalvia; order Mytilida; family Mytilidae; genus Geukensia; species Geukensia granosissima. The sequence continues at coordinate 11,925 of JAULBM010003257.1, read as the reverse complement.
CATATAGCATACCTAAATTTTCCATATTTATTTAACATTGGTAATTTTGCATTTTCAAACATATGGTTAAAAGTGATAAATTATGGTGGAAAATAAAATGAATTAAAAAGGCTAACAATGTGAATTATGATATCACTATAACGTCAACATGGCGGCCTATCGATCAAAATTGCTGAAAATTTAAGATTTCCTGTAGTGTAATTTTGCATCATATAAACACATTGGAATTTTGAAAAAGCAAACAGGTCAGAGAGACTTTAAAATTAATCAAAATTGGAAGATTGATCATTTGATGCACAGGTATATGTTTGCCATGACACATAGTTTTCTTTGCTGGAATACCATGTTTTTTATTTAATTTAAAGACACGATACATATTTATCTCAAATTATATTTGTGTATGCATATGGTTGCTACATGAAACCAGTTTTCCAAGATAACAGGAATAAGTCTTTCAGGAATTATCAAAAATAAGAAAAATAATGAGCTTATTCTCACTATAAAATATTAATTAAACCTGCTTGCTCATTTAATATGATTTATAAAATAAGCCTTACTTGTTTCGCAATGACCTATACATTTTTGGGGACATACCTCAATTAAGAATGACACCGGCAAAGCATTACATACGTCTCCACATTTATCCAATTGTGTATTGTTTGCCCATCTGCATTTGACGATGTCAGTATCACCGTCATGGACTGTGATAGAAAAAGATCACTGAATTGTTAAATCATAACACAATATAGTAATGTAATACCCCTCTCCCTTTTTCAATTAACGCTTTTACTTAAATCATGTCAGAATTCTTGCCATGTCTTTTATGATCAATCCAATGGATGGGTCAACAAAATACGTTCAGTGCCGAATTTTGAATTTTTTTCAATTCCTGTAGGTCAAGGTACATGAAGTAGATGAATCAGATCACTGCAGCCTATCACCTAAACGGCGTGAGTCCGCGCCTGTCTTTGTTTCATACAAAAAAAGGTTCGTTCAATACAAGCCTGCTCAAGGTTGTTGGTTCTCTCACTATGGGTCACTCAGGCCAGTAAAATGGATCACTGCGATATGATTGAAATATTGTTAAATGTGGAGTTCAACTCCAAACAAACAAATAAAAACACAAAAACGTTGCTGTATGAAATTTCTTCCTGTTAATCAGTTTTACTTACCAGGAATATTGAGCGTATAGCTGCAACCCTGTTGAATTATAACTTGAGTATGTTGGTGGTGTATTAATATTTTCGTTGTCCTGTCGTGGGTTTAAATTTACATTGGCAATCAGAAACCAAGAACTACCTGATGTAACTAAAGTTATCCAGTCGTTACCTGCGTATCTGTTATAATAATAAAACAATATTTTAATATTTCTCTATATATACCAAAAATGGAATATATGCTAGGAAGACATGATCTACATCTAACACAGGTTTATAACAAACATTCAACAGAAAAATTTAACTGCGGGTAAAGCCCTTTTCTGAATTTACATTCATCAGATTAGAAAATTAGGAAGATCACTAAAACTTTATATTTTTTATTCATGGACCAAATAAAATTTACAGTTCATAACATAATTAACGCCGATAAGTCAAAGGAATTCGAAAATACCAAAGAGACAGACAGAAATCGTTAAGTCGGAAGACAGACAGGACTATGTCAAACAAAATGAAATGAAAGACAAACATAGAACACAAAACACTACACTGAAAATTTAAGCTGGAGTAACACGAACCCTACAAAAAATAGGGAGAGTTCAGGTGCTCCGGAAGGGTAAGCACCGCCTGCTCCACTAGTGGCACACGTCTTGTTACAAAGCCGCTGTATAGTTTAATTCAATCAAAGTTAAAATTACAATGTTGAAAAGATGTTCCTTCCAACATACCTCCCAACATACCTTCCACTACCCGAAAATAAACATGATAAATAGTACAACATGGACAACTCATGTTCGGGTAAGCTTTCTTCGACCTCCACACTGCACAAGAAAAAAAAATCCGTCATAATCACAATGGAAAGAATATCATAGATATAGCGGACGCTGAAGTCGAAAGTTAAGGCGAGCTACCTGTCCTTTGCAGTAATTTTGAAAAAAATTCTGTTTCAATGATAAAAGAAGCAGGTTGGTGCAACCAAGGTCCATTAATATTGAATTAATTTTCACAAAAGATAAAGTTCTAAAGAAAAAAAAATATTCTAGTTTCTTTACCGAAGTAGACAGTCATGTTACTGACACAAAAGAACTTCAGACTACTGCTGTACATTTTAAATGTCCCAACAATGCATCAGTTACCTAACTTACATGAATTATATAAGAAACCCTTAAAATACCGTTTTATCGCAAGGTCCAGTAAGTGTACTTATCCTTTTGACTACCGACCTAACCACAATAAAAGAAATTAAATTAAATACTGGATATCGTACATGCCGTATGAATATAATGGTATTGTCTTTTTTTGGAATGTGAACAATTTTCTGGATGTTTTAGATAATATGGAGAAACTACGCGCCTATGATAAATCATTTGAACTCTTGAAATTTGTTCACATTTTACACTGCACTTCTTCATCAATTAACTAAACAGAACTTTTCATATCTCATACAGTAGACATTTTATAAAACAAATCAAAAATATATGTGCTGTAATAGTAATCGAGCATTTTTCTCGGTCGAAAAAGGTTACTACCAAAAAAAAAAACACTTACTCTAATTGTGAAGAGATGATAAATTCAATAAATTTTCCTTAGAGTATTTATATCAGGTTTGGCGATAAACCATGTTGAATTTATTCTTAAGGGTACTTACTAGTCCAGTTTTATTGCAGACATATTCCTTTTTTCATCAACTGTTATGAATTTCATTTTGGGACCATGTTATAAATATTCCTTCTAAATCTGATTTAATAGACATTTTTTGATAATTCTGAATTCCTAACGATATTTTTTGCAGTTAATAACTCGGACTTCTTCAAATACGTCATTACAATTTAACCCAGAGAATTTACTATCAACAAAGGTATTCAGAAGCCGCAGCTGTCCTTTTTAAGATTTTAATGTTCCTGTTTTAGTAGATAAAAGCAGAACTAAAATATAGAAAAGAGCAACTATTTTTCATTCCCTTTTTCCTTCAAGAGAATATATTTCTCAGTTGGACCGTTTTGCAAGTGTATGTTATGTAGCGATGTTTAAGATTTTTCTGAACGTAATCTTTGTTTTAACATCAAATTATTTCGGTATCTTTAATTAGTTAAAACAATTGCCAAATTCTAACTTAAATATAATGAAGATATAATTGTACAATTTGGTTGCACCAAAATATGAAAATCATACCCAATCATTTAGGGATAAGTAGTAAAGCTCTTGAATCAGAACACAACCCATTTGAACTTGTCAGATACTATACTTGAATGAACTTATGCAGAAACGTTATCTTTATAACATCATTTTAAGATCTTTGAATATTGTCATCTTTGGTACCAACATTGACTCTCTACTCAATCATTTACATCATTAAAAATAAATTTTAGTCAATATTTTGTAATTTTTTGCTTACCTTCTGTCGTAATATTTACTTTTTTAAACTTGCGCAATAACTTGTCTCCTTTGGCTTTTATTAGTTATGGTATTTTCACGCTAAATCCAGCCTAACATGTTTTAATCGATGTATCTTAAGAGGTACACAATGGTAACAAATCTTTAACTTTACTTCATAGAATCTTCATCTTAAAATATCTCCCAATTAATCCTTTACAAGGGGCGTCCTTGGGTGTGGGAGATGTATAAATTCTCAATTCGTCCGGAGCTAGACGTGAAAGGTGTTCTGTGTAAATGTCATGTTGATGCATGTTGAAGGTCGTTTATAACGGCTCATTTAGAGTGGTCAGTAAGCGACCTATTTCAAGGCTTAAATTGCTGATCGTATCCAAGCCGTACACTTTCCAATGACAGTAAAAAAATACTGGTCCCCTGCTTATAGTCTTAATTTATATTTACTCTTTGTTATGTTCCCCTCCAGAATATGGCTGAAATATAACCTGCTTGCGGTTCAACACAATCAATCAATTCATCAATCCACGATGCATCTGTTATTTAAATAAGAGAAATCATTTGATAAAAAACTATAAGATAAATTCGGAAACGGATTTGATATACCTTATTTGGAAGATGTTTTCTGAAGTTTTCGGAAAGGTGAAAGTCACAGTTTTCTCCCCAACTAACCATTTTTTGTCAGCGCTATAATCAGTACAGAAGTAGTTCATGCCAGATTCTATCACTTCAGAGCACCCAGCAAAACAGTTTAATGTTCCTTCACCAGTAACTGGTTCCCCAATAAAGGAACAAAGACGACGATCTTTTCGTTGATTAAATGATAACCTGTAGGTTATGTTTACAGTCTGAAATAAAATATTTATTGTCGGCGCAGTTTACTTCAGAAATCGGCTTTTTCAATTTTATCATATTTTAAGCTGTTTTGGATTTACCCATGCTTAGTAAAAATATCAGTATCACTTAGTCGTTGATAAATTTTTAATAGTTGTGCAAATTTATTCAATGGTACCTTCAAATCTGGTTAAGTTGCATTGTCTATGGGATTTTGCATGAGAAAGGAGATAACTCACTTTGGCGGATTTTCTAAAATTAGCTGTAAAAAGCCCCTTTCATGTCATAAGTACAAATTTTTGGTTGTTTATGATCAGATAATAGTAATTCACATTTTAACACCACATATTTGGTTGTACAATCATTATTTAGGAAATTTGATTTTTAATGCACCAAAAATTTACTATAGAAATTTTCCCATTCCAGCCACTTTTCCACCGAAAGTAAAAAATCTTTTGAGAACGAAGAAAATATTTGCACTAAAAATGACGACATACCTAGATACATTTTCAGTAAAAAGTATGCCACTTACATCCCATTTTAAAATCTTCAAAATTGTAAAAAGGCGATTTCCAAAGTGAGTCGCGCTGACAGAACTGCTACTGTATAATTATGTTTTAGCATTTCAATTTGCATGTAAACTGACTATCTTTAAATATATTTGAAATTTGAAATTTGAATTTGAAACCGTTTTGTTATTAAATATAGTTTATTATTATACCTCAATATATGTTCTCTAAAACTGGATAAGTACGATAAGCACAACGCGTTTAACATCAGTGTTATGTCTTGGCATGCGCATTCGTTATGAACACCGGTATGAAATCGAACAACCGAAAACCAACAAAATGGTGGACATATCACCAATAATGCAAACTGAAGATTACTAAAGTAAATAACACTAGGCAAGTCGCCCGCTGCTGGATAGTGTAAAATATTGGGAATAATAATCCGCAAAAGGGGAAACGTACGCCTTGTTTTGAAGAGGGTTGAATAATCAGGAAACAGATATTGCAGGGAATTGTCAGTTGGAAATTAAAATTTTGTATATACATGTAGGTATTTGGGGGATGAACAATATGCTATATTTTCCGCATTTTTTAAAATGAACATTACTGTAAATTTTAAGGGAAAATATTGCATTTACAGTAACAAAAAAAACAATTTGAATTTCAGGATATTTCTAATCATGGCATTAAATTTTATATCAAAAACTACATTTTGTCTAATGAAACCATGTCTGATTTAAAATTCTGGATATGAGATAAAAGCCTTCTAAATACTGAATATGCGCAGGCCGTTTTCTGTACTTTAAGTTACAGTTTACCTATGGTTGCAAAAGAAAATATTTTCATTAAAATTTGCGCAATGATAAAAAGAATCATGAAATCCAAAATATTTTTATTTATCACTGTAAATGTATATTCCATTTTCGGTATAATACTTTGCGCCATGTTAAAAAGAATCATGAAATCCAAAATATAAATAAGCGAGGATGACAGATGTGACTATGCATGGTACCTATAGGACACAGAGGTAAAATGATTAATTCATCCTGGAAGGAAGAGAAGCGACACACAAAATTAGGTTTTTTCATTTAAATGTATAGATAACATCATCATAAATCAGAATAGTTCTTGAACGTGGGCTTAATTGAGATCTGGGAAGTCTTTCACAACTGAAAGAAATTCCGACTAATCTCGAGTGCTCCCGGACAGGAACAGGAAACAAGAATTTCTTACACGAGAAAAAATATATCACAAATTTTCAAAATTTACCCACTTTATCCTTTTACCTTTTAATTTGTATTTCGAATGAACCACCTTGACATCTGGATTTTATAACTGGATCAGATTCATTTTAAAATACCTAGTCTTCAATATAAATAGATAAGCCATTTGATTAATGGTGATAAAATCGTGATATTTAAAGATTAATGAAAATGGCTATTACTGAATATGTTATGAATTGCAAATTTTTGCAGAAGAAATAAGGTACTATTTTCCGCGTTAGCAAAGAATGTTGACCAATGCATGCAAACAAACAGAAGAAACAAATCTGTTCAACGTTTCGGAAAATCTCCTTCAATTTTTGTTTATATCAAAATCTGCATTATGTACGTTTGAGGTACAAATACATATTAAAAACCCATTTATTGTTATTTTGGTATAGTACTGTCACAGAAAAGGGGATAAAGTGGGATTTGGGCGCTCAAAGACTGTTTGTTCCTGCCACATACTTTATCTGCCTTTCCAAAGCCAGGAACCTGTAGTTCCGTGAGTGGTTGTCGTTTTTTAATGGTTATTGTTATTCGTGCTCCTTTTTTCCCCATAGATTAGCCAGATTGTCGTTTTTTATCAATAGTTTCACATTTAATATTTTGGGGTCTTTAACAATATATTATGCGTTCCTGTTAGGCCGTGACATGACATGTAGAAGATAGATTTCGTCTGTTATTGCGTCGATGGTGTCTCATAGCACAAGAACAAGTGTCCTGACTTGGCCGTTGCTTATTGTCAAGTGTAATGATTGTTATAACGAGGTAAGAAAGATGAGGAGATAAATCCGGAAATCAGCGACCGACCTCAAAATTGTGAATGTACTGTTTTACAGTGTAAATAGTGACAATAGTTTACCATACAAAAGAATGTCCACTTTCACATTGGAAATGATATTTCATAACAGTGGTTGGCTTCCAAGTGCTGACCTAAAATTTCTGATGTGACTACTTTTGGCTATTTGTTGTCTGTCATAAAATTAACTGTGAACTTTAGTACCCAGTGTAGATCACTTGAATCAAACTTCTTTTGAGTGGGGAGTTGGCTATTGGAAAGGCGAATTATCACGTTTGATTTATAGACTTCAACCGATCATTTTCAGATGATACTCGAGATAAGAAGCATGCACTGTCTGGTAGGCATGACGTAAGCATGACAGACTATGTCAATATATATAGTTTATTAATTTCTAAATGTGTTGTTTTTAATCAAGTGCATCGATTTGGCAATTAACTGTAAACAGTCTTATAAACAACACACCATATCGATCACATTTGTCATTAAGATGTTTTGAATTTGTCATGTGTATGATGAAGTTCAAGATTAGAAAAGACAAAATATATCCAATTGCGTTGCAGATGAACTGATACTGAAAACAAATAAAATAAATAGGTGCTAAGTTGTTACAATTTAAACCTACAGATTGTTCATTGTTTTAGTAATTAACTTCAAGTTGTCTATAATCTTTTACAGTTAAGCGTTGATTGGAGGGCACAATTTTGCGACTAAAATCAGGTAAGACTAAAGCTTTTTATAATAGAACAAAAATTGCTTCAAATAAATTAGCAATTAACACCTTAAATTAGGTAAGACTAAAGCATTTTATAATAGACATTTTTTTTTTAAAATAAATTGCCAATTGCCACCTTAAATCAGGTAAAGCATTTATAATGGAATATTTGCTTCAAATAAATTTAATGTTTTTATTCCGTGACTTAATTAAACTGTGTGTATTTTCGATAGGATGTTAATTCTTTTTGTATAATTTTTAGTTTGTTTATATTTAAAAGAAATATATGCCATAAAGACACGATCCGCACATCATACATATGTTTATAACAAATATTCAATAACAGGAATTTAACTGTGCGGAAAGAGCATTCTCATCAGACACGCTTATTTTATAAATTCTAGTTTTATACATGGAACAAATGATATAAATAAAGAAAAAAAAATATTTTAAAGAACGAATATGGAATTATATGCCAGAAAGACACGATCCACACCTTAGATACGTTTACAACAAATATTCAAAGCCAAATTTAACTGCGTGTTAAGCGCTTTTCTAGATTTACCTTCGTCAGACACGTTAGGGGTCCAAAAATAGGAAGACAAATTATTTTTTTAATGAATTTCTAGTTAGATATATGGTCAGATATCTTTCTTTAAAAAATTTTAAACACACCAATACGCCCATATAATTATGACTATACACCCAACATAATTATGGCTGAAATGTATATTTCATTTAAATCTTACCATTCTTGTTTCGTCTGAATAAAACAAAGGATTTTTGATCCAGAGAATCATTTGCATTTTCAATAGGACATCTATTAAATTGATCGTCATCTGTTGGAAAAAGAATTGCAGAAATAAAAAAATTCTTTGTTTTAGTTAAACAGCGGTTAAAACTGTTTACACACTCATTATTATTTTGTAGAATCAGCTATATTGTAAAATGAGTACATCGAGTATTCAAAGACCTGCGACAGTTTCGTTTGGAGGAGGTATTGTCCTTGACCGTCGACGTGGATCAAGGGCATACAGCATACAACACGACAGAAGAACTTCGGAAGATAGTAATTACAGGCGCCAATCCATCAGATACCAATTTCCAAACCCAGCGCTTGAAGCTAATATAGATGATATAGACATGGTATTTATCACAGAATACTAATACCCAACAAGTAGCATAATCATATTCACACAGAAATCACAGAAGAATCCTAAGCATGTATAAAGGCTTAAGTATTTCTAACTCCAGTAATAGATAGTAATAATAAGTAAAAACTTATTTAACTCATTTAAAACTTATTCCAACTAGCAATCCAGCGAAACAAATGCAACAAGATTGCCTTCATAAAGAAAAAATGATATTTTCATAGAATGATATGAACAGGTGTACTACGTTATTCTTTCGCTACTCTTTTAACACTTTTTCGTTAAATCTTGTTTATTATATATGAAAAATAGCTAATATTAAAATGATGATAATAAAAATCAAAACAGCAGTCAATTTTTTTCTTAGTCTAGTTGGACGGCAATCTTCAAATTGACTTTATGTAGCCTCAGCCATATTTATTGAAATATCACACACAAAACATAAAGCAGTCATAAATCCAAACGGAAAAAGAATTTGGAAATAAGCCATGCGAGGTTCATATCCGTTTCCCTAAAGAGAGATAATGGAAACGTAATATCTACTTTTACATGATATAAAAATATAACTATTTTTGAAATGTTAAAAAGGTGTATTCGGAAAATGAAAATTAATCTTATAATGATATATTAATCTAAATATAATAATAGTGATACTAATATGTTATGGGATGAAATGCAGGACGAGATTAATAATTTTCCTATTGTGAAAATATTTTACTGTTTAAAATCAAATTCATAGTGCTCTTACGAAAATACGCTGTTTTCATCAGAGTTTTATTTAATCATGTCGACGGTATCTTTGGTCGTTTATTAGGAGCTGATATTATACATTCAATCTTTCCTATTTTTATCTTGCAATTAAGCGTTTTATTATACAAACAAGAGTGACGAAAATTGTAAAGTGATATTCGATTGTCACAACACATTATGAGCAAGCTAGATTCGGAAACCAGCTGTTTGGTGTCTTCAAACACGTCCGCGTTCTTAAGAAAAGTAGAAATGATGAAACGATTCAACAATTTTTTGAAAGAAAATCGTCCATTTATTTTCCTTTTAGGAATTACAGAATAAAAACAATACACGTACATTGCCGGAAAATATTAATTTCATTTGTACTCGCTGCAAAACGGGTAAAAACGCTCGGCGAAGCCTCGGTACATTTTACCCTCAATGTACGTGTACTGTATATTAATTGGCCATGGTTACGGGTAATCCGGAAGAGCACTTAAAGGATAGGTGTTTGTGATTTTTATTCACTTTTTCTTATAATGGATATTGCTAATTCATTTATTTTATAAAACTGATTACAACTAATCATCTTTTAACAGTCCACGATCACCGAAAGCGAGATCAGGAGACATGTATATGGCAAACCCATCAGTGAAATGACATTCGTTGGTATTGACAATTCAGTGCGTAGACCGACAGTCTCCAGTGCGCGGCATTCAGTTCTCTGGGCACATGACAGGAAACTGTACGAAGAACAGCATAAACAAGAAGTTGAAGAGTTTAAAAATCAACCCTACATGAGGCATGAATATCCGTCACTCCGGAAACACTACCCAGGTACCTGGAGGCTGGCGTCAAGGGATAAGATACAGGAAATCACAGACAGACTGTCACATTCCCCTGCACCCACCGCTGCCAGTCTTCATTTGCATAAATATCATTCATATCTGTATCGGTTAGGACTACTGGACGAAGAAAGTCATATGCCAAAAACAAACGTTCGAAGACGACCAAAAACATCAGTTTTTTAGTCTACAGAAGTGCTTAGAGATTATTTAACATTTTTAAATGTATGCTTGCTTCATTACGTTCCCCGATAATTTAAGCCCAAATGAAGTAGCAGTGGAAATCTAAACTTACTAGATATGCACACATTGCAATGGACGTCAAACAGAATTACCTTTCTGAATTCCCGTATGCCCACTTTCGTTAGCTTGCATTAAAATTTTTGTAATAAAACTGAAATAAATAAAATTAATATATGACCGTGTTGGGGCTTATATAAATACAGTAAATATGATGTCAATTTATGTTTAAGCTGCAAATCTTTAAAAATGGAAAACATCTCTAAAAACAAAGATACTATTATCAAGAATTTAAAAGAACATTGGGACTTAGTGATAATACCGGCCAATGTACAGTGGAAGTGGTGAATACGGAGCTACTGGGAGGACACCGACAAACTCTGAAGGTCTTTCTTCCGAATAAACGATTTCTGTCTTCCCCTTTAGTATATTCAAATTCTTTTTTATACAAGAAATTGAAAATCGACCTAATCAAAGTCCAATACAAATGGAAAACGAAACGCTCTCTCCGATATGAAGGAGAAGGTACATCGAAAATGAAAAGCAGCAAATACTTAATATCTAAAATACCAAAGAATCTTTCCCTGAAATCTTTTTTCTGCATCAAAATTTACATAAGGAGGCCCTGAAAACGGACATCTAACAGAAAAAGATATCTTTACTCATCGATTACATTTGAAGGCAATTAATTTACATAGGACAATCGAATCTACAAAATACATGTTACTACTGACAAGTAAATCCACCCGTTTTTAAAAGCCACTAACCTAAAACATCCTGTTGGCATCTTTGGTCGTGATATCTTTGCATACAATCATTTCACAGAATAAAGGAGTTGTGTAATGGAAAGCAGTATGCGACCCTCGATATGACCAATACACTACCAATGAATGTCTAAGGAAACTGTTTACATCAGTAAAACAGTAACTTCATTTCTAATGGAATACATTACCTACAAAGCAATTTAGCCAGCGGCTCCATAGTAGGCAAATCTTTGCATGGGTAAATTTGATGTCCAACTTCTGTCAAATGCTCCAGAGAAACCGTTGTACGTCAAGGTACTGTTTTATTAACGACATTGAATCAAATGAAATGTTACAAAAGAACATTAAGTAGAATTCATCAATCACGGCAAAACATTTCATAAACCAAATTCACCTTTAAGGATGTTCGCTACTCAATTTGAAAATAAATAGCTTTTTAAAAGACTGTCATGAATATGTAGTGCTTTACACTAAAAGATAAAAGACCAGAAAAAAATTATGGGTCAATGTGCTACTTTTTGAGATATAA
>JAULBM010003246.1:0-11947 GCA_032357055.1 Geukensia granosissima | reverse complement strand
GAAACAAACCCTGCAAAAAATATAAAAATAGGAGATGTGGCATGATTGTCCATGAGACAGCCACCCACCAAGTGACAACTTAAATACACGTATATTCACATACCAATGATGCAGAAGAAGAAATATAAGATAATTTATATGACCAGCAACAGAGAGTTATACACGACACTCCACGCCATGACATTACCATTTTAAATGGCCATGTTAAAGCTAAAGCTAATAACATAGAAAAAAAAAGGATGGACTTGTTGGAAATTATGATTAACATTTGGAAAAAATCGATAACGGAGAAGGATTTGCACCATTTTGTGGCATCAACAACTTTGCAAGATCTTTAACAATGTTTGAACATAAAAGCATACTAGACATGAACCTCACCAAATGGCCAATAAAAAACCAGATATACCAAATAACAGTCAATTAGCGCTTTAAATTATCAGAATTTGATGTCAGAGTAACCTCGGTGCAGACGTGTGATGACCACAATTTAGTCATAAAGTTATTCCTTAAACTGCTTAGATAAGACAGGAAACGTAAAGAACGTAGAGAAAAAGGAAATCCAGGAACTGCTAAGTCAAATCAGTTGGGAAAGAAAGACGTTGATTGGATGATTAATTTGTGTTTAACTCTACGTCGGCAGTATTAAGCCATATCAAGACGGGAACATACACAATGTTTACTAAATTTCAATCAAAAGTAAGATATTCAGTACTAAAATTGTTGGTTTTGGTCAATTACAAATAAAAACAATCTTAAAATCAAGATTTAACTTTAAAAAGCAATATCACAAACAGCAAACAAAAGATTTGTTTCAAAAAAGTACCACAGATGAACATTTATATTTGATGAAATTAAACATAGTATTTAAAACATAACTACAAAGAATACTACAAAAAACGGAAAAAAGAAATGAGACGAGTGAGATCTCTTAGGCAAGTATGTAATGCAATGCCAGAAAGATTTAGACTGAGAGGTCAATGTGGAGACAAAGACAAAGACAAAGAGGTGAATGGTGTTTTAAAAAGATAAAAGACAACAGATGATGAGGCACAACAGGCAGCAAACAATGGAAAAATTAAAACTGTATTAGATGTTACCAAATAACTGTGCAGTGAACCACCATATACTATTGATGCAGTAAAACCAATGAAGGAAATCGTTTAATTAAAGATGAGGATATAAGAAAAATATTCATAAACCAGAAAAGTGTGGAAAAGACAAGACCTTATTGATCCATGGTGTTCCACCGAAGAAGATATAGATACAGGTCTTTCAACGTCACCGAATTTGACATAGAAACAAGTTCGCCAACGGAAATTCAGATAAAGACGCGGTGAAAGAAATCAAAGGATAATACTCCAGGTATAAATAATATCACACACAGTAGAAACTTTGAAATCAGACATAGAAACTACTGTTTAAAAACTATACAATCTATTCTGTATTGTCTTGACAGCTGGAAAGGCTCCTAAAGATTGGAGAAGAGAAACAGATAATTCTCCTAAGTTACATTCTAGAACAAGCTTTAAAATGGAACTCTCACCTCTATCTATGTCTTGTCGATTTTGAATAAACTTTCGATAGAGTAACCCTGTTGAGGATCATGAAATCTCATGAAACACCAGAACAAAATAATCAATATGGTTAACATATTGTATGAAGACAGTGACTCCACAATTGTTGATGGAAATTGTACAGTAGGATGATTTAATGTCAAATCTGGTTTCAAGCAAGAATGCAACATGGCGGGACTTTCGATACCGTAGATAACAACGCATTAAGACGACGGAATGTGATCACAAAGGTAAATGACCTAGACTTTTCGGATGAAATCGCTTTATAACCAGCTGCAAAATTAAATGCAACAAAAACTTTACAGTTTTGAATCCCAGTTTATGACCAAACTCAACAAAGATCCTTCTCAATCTGATTTACTAGATAAATTTTATAATACTTGCTATTATCTTTACGGTATTGTGTACTAAATAATCCGGACATCTCCAAATACGTCACTTCAATTTACTCTTGACATAGAACTTTCTTTGAAATACTTGCAGGGGAGTCCATCGAATTAGACATAGAGACTGGTCCTTAAACGTCAATTAAGATATATAGAGCATTGAAAGGAAAGAACGCACGTTAGGTAAGCTCTAGGTATATTTAACATCACAGTAAAAAATTTAGACAGATCAGACATATAAACTGTCAAATAACTATACAAACTATTCAGTATTGTTTTGATGACTGGAAAGGCTTCTAACGATTGGAGAAGAGGATTATAATAAAACTAGCAAATAAATGTCACCAAACACTGTGGAAGTTGGCGAGAAATCACGTTTAATATCAATAATTACAAAACTAATGGGCAAAAAATATATTTATAAGATTGTACTTGGTATACACAAAAATTCGATAATGGAACAAGCAGGGTTAATGACAGGAAGAGGGCAAATAGAACAGATATTCGTCCTTAATAACATTCTAGAACAGGGTTATCGCTTTACTTTTTACAAAAAATGCAACAAAAATCAGAACAGGAAAATCAAACTGTCTCAATGCTGAAAAAAATCAATGGAAACAACTTGAAAGTTAAACAATGTAGATGCGTTTATTTACCTTGGAACAACTGGCAGTAAGACAGGGAGACAAATGAATTCATAAGAAAATTTTTGCCAGGCATTCCTAAGGCCGCATACGAGATGGAACAGAAATCAATTAAATAGGAAGCACAAATTTTATAGTTTTGCTGTTGTATAACAACAAGACTTGGGAAATGACAAAAGGTGCTAAAATTGTTTTAGATATGAAAATGAAAAGATATGTGGTAAATGTCAGAGAGACTGCACTCCAACCACGAGAACAAAAGAGGAATCTATAAATCTAGAGGTCTAGAGCTCTACAAGGCCTTCAACAAGGGTGGAATATCACTCCTTGTGAAAAGCCCTAAATCGCCCCAAAATAAAAAAACCGTATATGCGTAAAATAATACTGTTGTTACCTGAATAGGATAAAAATGTACATTTAATATAACAGTAAATGCAAAGACACATCTACGACCACAATTCCTGACTTGGACAGGCAAATAAGACTGTGCTGGAGTAAAACTAGTTTAGTGGGATCCAAACCCTCCCCTAAAGAGTCGCCAAAGGAAAATCGATGAAACCAAAAGCAGTAACAGACGAACTATAAAACTACTTTAGTTTCCAGCATAAGTGTCCCAGAAAAGTCTTAAAGATGTACTGGCCAATGAAAATAACCAACGACACAGTAGGGAAATAGCTAAGAAGCTAAGATCAGCAATATGATAAAAAACGTGGATGGCAGTGGATGCGCAAAGGATGGATCCAGGATCACACCAAAATGAAGTTCTAAGTTTAGACACCATAGGTGAAATGGTGAAAGGAAGACCAAAGAAGACGAACAATTGAAAGAGATAGGAAAGAACTTGGATGTGGTTCAAAGACAGAGATATCAATTGTCATTTGTCAATTAGTGAAGGCATTAGGGTAACCTGTAGATCTTGGGTTATTGGTACTGTGTGCACGTTTTAGATGGTCATTAGACAGTCATACAACTCATTCTCCTATTTGTATATTCTAACCAATTGCCCCTACGTTATTTATATTTATATAATGATACACTTAATCAAAACGTTCACTGAAATATAAACCTGATGGTCGGTATCTGTTTTGAGATTCGTCGGTACAGGCTTCAACATCAGCGCATTCAGGATTTTTTACAGGGTATGAAAATAAAAAGAGACAAGACCAAAACGATGACAAAGAATCTTGGAGTTTTTTCTCCAATTTGAATAATATTTTTTTCCTTCTAGGGGAGGTTGTTTGCAGACTGTTCCCCAATTAATTCGTGTTAGGTCAAATGTCAAACAATGATTTAACGAAAGTGCGGATTCATTTGTTTTTAATGATTGTCATACTGTTTTCCACTATTAATATTATACCTGAAAATTTCATTTACGTAGCTAATTCATGATTGTCCGGCTTACGAAGCGACAGGCCACTGAAGTCAGATAACAAGTACGTTACTAGATAGAAATCTGAAATGAAATCAAGCCTCCCCATTCAAAAAGCTAAATAGCATCAAATCAAGTTCTTAGTGATGTGCAAACAAACCGGTTTTGTTAAAAAAAAAAGTAACGTAAGATAACTTAAAAGACTGGAGCGCAATTTGGGATCAACGTCCTAAACCAATCGAATCACGCTTGGTTTTTTCCGATTATCTTCGTAAACTTTCGCTACTTTACCGGATTTTATTACGGAAATGGCCGATGTGTTCAGGGGTGCGTTTTTTTTTTCACATGAATCTGAAACAAAATTCAAGACCTATTTTATGTTTCACCGTTTCTTTAAAATGGAACAAAACATGATTTCGAATCATTTGAAACATAAGAGACAAATGATTCTAATTGAAATCATAACCAAAATCAGTAAGTTGGAACATTATGTTTTTGAAATGGTTGAAACGTGATTCTGATTCACTGAATCATGATTCTGAAACATGTTTCAGATACAGTTGAAAAAACGCATCCCAGATTGCGTACTAAACATTATTCTGGTTCCTGGAACGTATACTTCGAATACGTCTGCAGCTAATTTGTCAACATAAGAATACTCAGAAACCTTAGATAGACTGATAGCTAAACTTGGTGATAACCCCGTTTTTAAATGTGATGATGCCTGACCCTGTGCATTATTTTCTGCATCAAAATATTGTACCAGCAGTTATAAGCAATCAGCCATTTTTCATCAAATTTTTCCAAACAGTTTTCTGAATTTTCCAGTGAGCTTGATAGCTGAATGCACTGCTCACATGTGCAATCTGTAAGGCAAAAATCACAACATGCGTGAAAGTTGTTTGTGACATCATGTGAAAACCCAAAATATTTCCTTCTACATATGGATGTGTTTTGCACAAAGTCCCTCATCTTATCCTGCAGATGTATAGATGTGGAGCCAATATCAGTGTTTTTGTAGAAAAGAGTCGCTCGTGAAGATTTCCCATCTCTTCCGCATCTTCAAATTTCTTGGATATATGCTGTGAAAATAATGACTGACTCCAATAAGAACTTTTGCTTTACTTGTAGAATTACATAATATATGTGTAAAGATGAGCTTTATACGTAGGCTTCATAACTATAAAATCTTCTAGCTACCTAGCTTTTAGGTGGCAAGCAATGAAATCAATGAGAATTTCAGCTTTGGAAATATTATTGTGTCACATCAGTATGGTTGTTTTACGTGTAGCTTCATTTTTCAGGCACTGTAAATTCTATGTTATACGCTACTAGTATATTCATATTTGGCAGTGCACTTAGTTCAACATAGGACCCTGTAGGAAATTCACTTAAAAATCTGCTGAGCCAATTGGAACCAATCTTAAGTGGAATGGTCAAACTTTAGTGAAACCTTCACTGGATCAATATGAAAATAAAAAGATCAGAGAGAATTTCCTCCACTAGAAAAACTGAGGGAATTTAATGTAATCCTGGTGAGCGATCACAGGCTCCTAGAATGGTGTTGAGCTACTCGGGATTTCAGATGGCAAGCAATAAAACCTATGAGAATTGGAGCTTATTAAATTGTATTATTGTGTCACATCTGCATGGTTGTTTTGCATTTAGCACATTGTATAGTGTACTATAAATGTTATACGACCGCAAAAATTTTGTGGCATTTTATGGGCATGTCGGCGTATGTAGACAGTTAGGTTTCTATTCAATAACTTTATATCTATTATTTTGGTCCATTTTAAATTAATAATAATCAACCAAAATAAAATACAGGTTGGGATTGATTTTGGGTGATCTAGCCTCGACCGTTTTAAAGAAGTGTCAAAAAGGGGATTTTTCAATTTTCAAATGTACGTTTTTTTATTTTTGATATGTCGAATTTTGACGGTTTTTTTTACTTTGTATTCCCCATGAAAAATTAAAAATAACAGGCTACAAGTGTCATGACCTATCTTTTACTGTTATTGAGATACAGGGGGTCAAAAAATAGACACGCACCAATTTTTGATACTTTTTTATTTCTCATCCAATTTTGATGGTTTTTTTTTAATGATTCCTTATGAAAAATGCAACAAACGTTACTCCAATCATTTTTGGTAAAATTTACCGTTATTTTTACAAGGGATCAAAGGGTTTAAAAAATCCGATTTTGCAGGAGATGAGAAATTTATATTTTTTTCATCCAATTTTCATTTGGTTCCTCTCAATGAGAGCTTTCAGTGGTATGTCAATTGATTTTCTCTATCACTTACCATTTTCGAAGCAAAAGGGTCAATGCAGGGGGGAGGTGGAATTCAATTCCTAATAAGGCTGCAGTAAATGAATTCTACGTTTAAAGTCAACCCTCAGATACAAAACCTATGAGGGAGAATGCAAATTAAAAACAAACAAAAATTTTGAACACATGTTTTATGCTGAAAGTAAATCAATTTTCGTTCACATCTAAATCAGTTGTGCCATTAGCACATTTTCTAAAATATTAATTGACAGTTTTATATGTTAATTCGAATTATTTTTTAATGTCACTATGAAGATCTAAGAAATTTCTGCGGAAATCTTGAAACAAAAAGTGTGAGTCAAGTCCGGAAAACATGGAAAACTTGATTTCCGCTTATTTTCGGCAAAACAGGGAAAAGTGTTTTTTATTTTTGATAATTTTACAAAACCTACGCGCGCGGCTGACGTTAAACATAGAATTTATTTACTGCAGCCTAATATGGAAAAATTTATTTTTAATCCGATTTTGATGGGATTTTTTCCAAATGATTCCTCATAAAAATTGAACAACCGTTACTCCAAGATTTTTTGTAGCTTTTTCCGAATTTTGTATAAAAGGGGTCAAAGGGTTACAAAAATGTGATTTGCAGATGAGAAATTTCTATTCTTCATTCGATTTTGATTGGGGTTTTTTGCATTTGATTCCTCTCAATGAGAGCTCTCATTAGCATGTCAACAGATTTTCTCTATCTCTTACCGTTTTAAAGCTAAAAGGGGTCAAAGTAGTTGGGGAGAGGGGAATTCAATTTCATATAATATGGAAAAACTATATTTTTAATTCAATTTTGGTGGTTTTTTTTTAATTGATTCCTTATAAAAAATTTAACACAAGTTTCGAGGATTGATCTTTTATCCAGTCATATCACTGTGTCCAGCACTTTACAGTGTCCAGTATTTAAAAACTGTTTAGGAAAATAGCCTACATGTAGGACCACAGTGTGATATCATTATTAAACAATGCCTCATATGTACAATATTTAGAATATCTGTATTAGTCGGTGGGCTAGGTAGGTCTACCGTACACCCCTCCCCCCGGACTTATCCTCACCAACTCTTTTAATTCAAAAATATACCCCTTTTCATATTTTAAATGTTAACGAGCATAATATCCGGATGCTTTCAGGTTATACTGTGTTTTTTGTACCCAACCATGTTATTTTTGCCTATTTTCGTTTCACAGGTAATTTAAAGTTCATGGACATTTATTGACATGTAAACATACATTAATCCATGTAAATATAGTACTGTTGAAAAGATAAATGTATGAGCTTTTCAAAACAAGTCTTGATTTTAATCTTTTTTGACTATCAAAAAAGTTATAGGAAAAAATTCTAGCCCTACCCCAACCTAAATTTCCGGAAAACTCATTTTTTTGTCTTTCAACTATTATACTAAAATCTGTGTGAAGTTTTGATGATTATTTCTTTATGATTGAATAAAATACGGAAGTATATTAAATTTATTAGCCCATTTGCTGTTTATTGTTGTTATTTTGATACCAAAAATCATGAAAAACCAAGATTTTATAAATTTCAGATTTTTCCCGTTTTTCTCCATTTTCGTAATGCAGCGAATTAATTAGTTGTTTTTACACTACAAACTTAAATTATTTGAATAGTACTATATCTTGGCATCTTATAAGTTCAACAATCCTGTGCTAAATTATTGTTTCACTCCAAATTTTATGAAAATTGTACCCTTCCCTCTAGGGAATTTAATCATACATATTCAAATAGCATCAAATAGTAATTTATATCAAAGAAACTTAATGTACACCAAACGAAATTTGCCACGACTTAAGTAAAAATATATCGAAAGTTCAGCTATGAAGTATGTCATGCTATATATCTGTGGAATTCTAATTTTTTGCCGCAACTAATCCTGCAGTTAAAATTTTAGTTTTCCTCAGCACAAAAAAATTTCCCTTTACCCCTCTATGTAAAATTTTTGACATTGACAAAATTTGGCTCAAAATGGCATGTTTTCAAAGATCAATATCCCGGTTCAGTAATATAACCAGAATATAATTCAACTTTATTCCAAAAATTTCATCTTCTATCTGTCATAAAACCACAAAATATAAAAATTTTATCATGTCTTGTTACCGGAGACCATTGGTTAATTGCATCATCAAAATGAATCAAATTTACAAAGTTGAAAAAATTAACGTTGCGCCCTATGGGGAAATTTTTTATTTCAAGTTAAAATGATTTTTTTAGCTACAGTTTCAACTGCGGCAAAAAATTAGAATTCCAACGATATATAATATGATATATTTCCCTGTAAATCTTTTGATACAGGTTCACTTTTGTTGAGGCAAAATTCGTTTGGTGTACTATAGTCTGTTTTGACTAATCCAACGCTAATTAAAATAGTGTGTGTGTGAATCGAAATATTGCTTCTTTTTTCGTTAATATGTATATAGATGTTGTAACTATGCCCCTCGTGGTTTTCGAAAAGGTAAATAGTTACAAAGGTGAAATTTTAGGTTTTAATTTTTTTAAACTTTATTTTAGCAACAAATTTAATGCAAAATAAATGTTTTTTTTTATTTTCTGATTAGCTTGTTTGCTAGTATAATTTTGAATGTATGGAACGCCAAATTAAGATACATTCAATAGTTATACCTATCTACAAATAATTGAAGATAGGTTCAATTCAATTGTATCTATCTTTAAATGAATTATACATATCTTTTTAAATAGAGAGATAGGCTTAATTCAGGTGTACCTATCTTCAAATTATTTAAAGATATGTACAATTGAATTGAAGATATCTTTAATTCATTTGAAGATAGGTTCAAATGAATTGAAGATATCTTTAATTTATTTGAAGATATGTATAATTCCAACATCTCATTAATTCATTTGAAGATAGACACAATTCAATTAAGGACAGGTACAATTAATTTATACCTATCTTAACATGAATTGTACCTATCTCCAATTTATTTGTAGATAGGTACAATTGATTTATACCCATCTTCAATTGAATTGTACCTAGGTACAAATAAGCTAAATTATACCTTCAATTCAATTAGAGATATCTTCAATTCAATTGTACCTATCTTTAATTTTATTGTACCTATCTTCAATTCAATTAAAGATATCGACTACCTACCACCACTTCGGAGAGGACAGGGGTTAACCTAGTCCAAGGTAGCCCTGTCACATGCTAGACACTGCCACTATGTATAAAGTTATAATTTTTAATTTAACTTGAATGTTATAATTGTAAATATACCTTGAGAAAGCATCAACGTGCCTGACATATTTCTACAAATAAACTTCAGAGATTTATCCAAAGGAATTAACTTTGAATAAAGCCAATAACAATATTCTCAAAGCCCATTTTCGACTTAGATGTATATATTTCTCAAGGTAAAATCTCCACCAAAATTTACGACAAGAGGACCTATTTCGCATTCCCAATTGTTAATTTTCCCTTCCTTGACGGGCACTTTCCTTTGGCTCCTTCGCACAGGGTATACATTTCTATACAGTTCGGTATGCCCGTGCTTGAAGCGACGTTTCAGACTTAAATGAACGCAATCTCTGTATAACTGAAAAATTATTAAGTCAAGGATTTCGTTTCAACAAATTGATTAAAACATTCAGTAAATTCTTTCATAAATATAGAGATTTGGTATCAAAATTCGGATGTACTTGTAATCATCTAATAAAACACGGGATATCACATTTTACTTTTTACGGAAGCGTGGTAAATAAAACTCGGAAATTAAAACAAAATCCACATGGTCTTAAAATTCATCTTAATAAACTTATCCGTAAAGGATATCGTCACAGCAATTGGACGTGTTCAGATTGACACCGCAGTGAAGGAAAACTTGGTGTCCTGATCGGTTGCTTTAAGGTTTTTAACTAGCAGACAGCAACTGCGATTACACTTTTGAGGTCGATACCTTTTTTTTTTTGATTTTCGGGAATGTTCGGGTATGATCATGGATTTTCGAGATGTCTCGGGTGTTTTGCTTGTGAGGGCGAAGCCCTTGTATTAGGAGAAGATCTTTGCGAATGCGTGAGTAAAAGCGCGCCAAATTTTTCCTACCCTTTTACGGATTTTGGTGTTTTTCAGTGGTTTTCGTCTTTTTTAAGTGTTTTCGGAAACTTTTGGATTTTTGTTGTGAGAGCAAACCCTTCATACTAGGAGTTGACCTTCGCGCATGCGCGAGCCAAAGCGTGCCATTTTTTGCCCGCGCTCTTTGGTTTTTTACTGGTTATCGTCTTTTTGAATGGGTGTTTGTACTCGTTTTGGGTTTTTTTAGTGTTAAGGCGAAGCTCTTATACTTTGACTAGACTTCTGCGCATCCCGAGCGGAGGCAAGCTTTGTAGCCACTTTTTTGTATTTTTTTATTTTATCGGTTTAAGGAATAGAATTTTGATGTATGATCTTGATTTCTAGTAACAAGACATGTTTTGGGTTGCATATTCTCAAGCGGAAGCGAGCTCAAGGGTCGAAACTCTATTTATTTGTTAGGAAGGGGGAAGGATTTGATTCCTGTGTGATAGTAGGAAGGTCTTTGTATGGAAAAGGTAACCGAAAATAGCCGAATGTACTACATAGTCGATTTCAATTTTAAATCTTTATTTAACAAACACATTGGTAAACTTTTTTTCAGCAACAGTACAATTCTTTTTACAAGACTATGTACAATTCTATTTACAAAATTATCTAAAATTGTATTTACCATTCTTTCTACAAGTAGTTACCATTCACCATTCTAAGTTTATATACATAACATTTCTTTATATCCCTAGTGGAACAGTAGATATTCTGTCATGGAGAACTTTTCGAGTAGAACGTTTATGCCAGGCTTTCTATGGGGTACCAGTCTGCCTCATGGATGCTCGGACTTAATGATTTCTGTCTGCCCCTTTGGTATCTGCGACTTCCTTTAAGCGTATTATATAAGCATATTGGAATTTCATACATCGGGGAACTATCAAATATCCACAAGACTGGGACAAAATCTATTTTAAAACAACTAAATTTGATGATTAATTACTATCTTATTATTCTATGAGCAATTTCAGGGCAACATTTTCTATTAGTAAGCCTTATACATTAGTGTAGTCATTGCTCTATTTTAGAAAGAGAACAAAGCAGACCCATCAAATTATACACCCATTTCGTTACTAAGCTGCGTTGGGAAAGGTTTTGAACGGGTTGTATTTAAACATGTATATAATTTGTAATAAGATAACACTCTTGTATATAAATTTCAATCGGGGTATATGCATGATCATTCTACAGTGCATCAACTGATTGAAATCTACCACAACATATGTTTAGCTTTAGAAAACCAAAAAAATCGCTTGTACATTTTTTGTGATATATCTAGAGCCTTTGATCGTGTTTGGCCTAAAGAATAATCAAAAAATTAAAAGCATATGGAATTTCTGGTAATCTGTTAAGATGGTTTGAAAATTATATAAATGATAAAAACCAGAAAGTAATGGTAAAAAATGTTTTAATAATTTGGAAAATGTCAAAGGTGGTGTTCCACAGGGTTCTGTATTTTAGGACTTATTATATACTAGTCAAAAAAGAAACGTTACACTGATTTCATGTTGAATAATTTATCAGATAGCACACTTATTTGATCAGAATTATTAAATA
>JAULBM010003235.1:0-11947 GCA_032357055.1 Geukensia granosissima | reverse complement strand
TGGCCTTTCACTCACAAACTTAACATAAAGTCCTTCGGACTTTATTCAGTATGTGAGTGATTCGGCCAAGTTTACACTTCCATTATTTCCTTCCAAACAGCCTTTATTACTAAAACAATTGTGGTTTACAATTAACATAGACTATTTTCGGGGAAATAGTACAGTCCTGTAGAACATTTTATTAGGATTAAACAACTGAAATTAGAATAATATGAAATTATGTATTTCGCATATTGTCTTGGGTTGGAGATGTAGATAAAATACTCAGATGTATAAAACTATGTTTACCCAAGATGAAGACGTTTTGTAATGATACAACGTAACATAGATCCTTGCGTGACGTTACAGTACGTCTTAGTTACAGTTCGTAATTGCGCTATGCGCGTTAGCGCCAAATTCATGATACATATAAACAGATAGTTAAATCTTAGTTGTAGATGACAAGAAAACCTCAAAAAGTACACAAAAATTTGAACGAGCTCTCACTGATAATGATTATTTGCCTTACATGTGTTATTAGGTAGGCTTCCTACGGTTTAAGTACCAAACCTGTTATAATAAAGTACACGTGGTTTGCCATTGATCATCTTCTGAAATAATAAACAGTGGTCAGTTTCCCCATAATGGTACCTGTAGAAGTTTGAATTCTACTGTCATTTGGTGGGTGGCTGTCTCATGCACAATCACGCCTCATTTCCTATTTTTATATTTTCCGTCTATTTTTGACACTGTGTCTCGTCATATACGAAGTAAATTCATCCCCCTTAATTAATTGTTACTATTTTTCGCCGCATCGAGTTTGACATTTCCAACTTAATTTATTGGTCTAAATTTTGTGTATCTATTATAAATGAATAAATGAAATATCAGAGTTTCTAAATAAATTGATTAAGAAGAAATTTCAGCTTCCTCCTGCTATTGTCATATATCATCTTGTCAGCTTTACTAATAATGCGACTCTACTACGACCCGTGGTTTAAAATGATAGCACCAAAATGTTAATGCTAGCTTGAATCTGGTCTGATCATTCATAGTAAATAAAAAATGGAAGTCATCAGGCTTTTGCAATATTTGATTAATATATGGACACAAATATACCATTTTTTAAAATTGAAAGTAACTTAGCACTTAGATGTCCAATTATTCATCACGGAATACCATATTTTCACAGAAATGCAAGTATAGAATTAGGATGTGTTGTATGGTAGTCTTCACAAATGTCAAAATTACTAATAATTCAACATCTTTCTTATTTTTTTTTAATTCCCTTAATTCTAAAAAAAATCAAAGTGAAAGGTATAGGTTATCAGGTTACGAGCTACAAATTATTTTTAAATGCCATTTTTATTCATTTCATACACGTATGATTCATATCATATTTTGTTTTTTGCGTCAACTCGGTGTGCTCCTTTTGTGTAGCCAAAATTAGCTTCATACGTCTACCAAAATAGAACGGTAGGTACTTAAAATCCGACAACAGATTTGGAGCGCTCTATTATACAAGGCGGCGAAGGTCAATTGAAATGGCTGTTTTCAAAAGGTTGCTTGGAATCTCTAAATGAAATCTACAGATTTTGATTTTGCATTGTGTACAAAAGCTATTAATAACCATATTCTTTCTTTTAAATATTAAGACAATTTCAAATTAACGAATATCAGCATTCTTCTCACAGTTTCCTGGTTCTTATCATGATCAATAATTATGATTTTGGGGTTAATCTCAGAGTATAAATCAAGTTTAAAACTTGAGAGAATTAATTGATTGATTCATTGATTGCTGTTTAACGCAACGGTGGTAATATTTCAGCCATATCAATCATGGCGGTTGAGATAATTCATAAATCAGTAAAATGAGCAATGGTTTTTATGAGAGCGATAGAATACAGGATCCTGAAAACGTCTACAGGATTTACCCATATTAAAATCTCCAATAACAGTTATGACTTGCACGCACTGTGACTTTGAACACAAAATGTTTTGAGAACAAAAATCGCGACGGCACAATGAAATTTATGCACGCCATTTTTTGTTTTTTTAATATTTGCGTATTTACAATATTAAAATCGAAGCCATAATTTGTTTCAATTCTGACATCGACTGCCATTAGTACCACTCGGAATAAAATTAATATGAAAACAATTCCAGCCCATGTTGAAATCATCAACAAATTTCTATGAATTAATACTTAATAATATCCCACATAGTGATGTAAAATCGACGAAACTCGCATCTTCACGGCGACTAATCGCTAGTCCAAGAATAAGAACAAGATATTAATTCAGATGTGATAAAAGTTTTCGTGTTGGTCGCATATTTGCGATGTTGTTCGGATGCATTTTTAATACAATTTAACCAATATTGCGTAAATATGACGAATTTTTAAAAGCTGTATACATATAGTATACAGGACAGACAATTTAATTTACATGAACTTTATAATTAAACTAAATTTCCTTTCAGTTCACGTAACGAATTTTGTCGCAACGCATTTAAAAATATTTTACAAAATCAACATGCATTTACATAAATGATAATCCGTTGTGACTGCGGAATAGAGTTTTCGATGAAAACATCTTAAAAGTTTCTCGAATCCTTCAAAGATCGTTTTCTCTTATCATATAGTATAGCGACAAAACGAGCTATTATAATTCCGGATTTGCCTTGTCATTAGTTTTTCTTTCGCTCCGCAGATACTGCTTTTACATCATTTACACCTAAGCCATCTTTAATAAGACCGTTCACTTTATTAAGAACATTTTTTTACTGTCGGATTTTGGTAGGTTGCGCACGACGTCATCAACTGTAACAAGTTTAATAACATCAGCATATGACTTTCAACACTTTATCGGAAACAGTCTTGCTTATCTTTTTGCATTTCCTCTGAAACTTTCACATCGATTAAACTTGCAATTTGAGATGGAATATTCATTTCAATATTATACATCCTTATGCTGATCATATCTACAAAATTATTTAGACTTCCCGTTAATCCAACCACTAATGCTTTCAATTCATTAAGCTTACTATTACATGAATCTGAAGAGAAATCAGCTGATGCACTTTCGTTACTACTATTCTGCTAATCGGATAATGTCATCCGAGTTGTGGACATCATTTGACTTTAACTTTTTAACATTTGGTTTCTGAGAATCTACATTTAAACGCCTTTTAGCTCGCAAGGTAGTAGAATAAAAGTTACTTACTGGCTTTTCCGCATGGATATCTGCTATCGTTACGTTTTCTTTAATTTTATTTGGCGCCATTACCGAATGTACATACGCTCCCGTTTAACTCAAATTAAGTGGATCAAAATCTGACACATCAAAACCACTCATTTTCAACTTTGCAGAATGCCTTGCGTGCTATTCTATGAATTTAAACCTATAAATATCCACTTTTCCAGTTATTTTTTTCCTCTCGTGTAGAAAAACACAACTTTCAAACTTGGCGCATGCGTGATATCGGTCGATGTCTCCAGCACAATAAACACGTCCAGAGTTAAATTTGTCATTGGCAAACACGACACTTTTGGCGAAGAGATAATTAAAAAAATCTTTCTGTGGTCATACTTTCCATGTAAAGCAACCGTATTTTCGAGTTCCCAGGGGAAGAATGTTCCGATGGGAAAAAATGGAGCTCACATGAGAACTAAATTTAGTTTTCTGGAAACGAAGGCTTTTCACATGAGAACTTTATACTTTCCATGTGAATTATAAAGTTTTTTTTTATAAGAACTTGCTAATTTAACTTCCCGTGAAAACAAAATATTGAAAAAGGAAATGCGGTATGATTGTTTATGAGACAGCATTCCAAAACGTGTAAATCACAAACTTCTACAGGTTGCCCTACCCTAGTGTAAAAGGCCCTAGAAATTTTATGTATTATACTATTCAAATGTAATAAAGATCGACCTAATAAGCAATCACTGTAAAATAAGTAACACTTAAACATAAAAACTACGACACACACAGGATTACAGGTTCCTGGCTTGATACTAGCACATAAAGTAATCAACCATCCCCTTACCTTTGACAGTGATGTGATAAAACGACATTAAGCAAACATAAAACATCAACTGTATAACATTTAACTTATGAAGTTGATACATAGTATGGAGACATTTTTAATTTGTTCAGTTTAATAATGAATAAATCAAGAGACAACAAGATGTACCAACCTCGAAAAAGTACCCGCTGCACGTTTCTGACAGCTAGTTCAAAATCCAAACACAGTTTATTACAAATCTGGTCCCCTTAAGCAAATTTGTCCCTAGACGCGTTGTTAGTGCATCCATCGTAATACTGTGCCTACACTTGCCATATTGTTCATTTGTACAACTTTCTCATGTGAAAGAGCTATATTCGTTTAATGCTGCGTTTGCAAAGCACCTCAGTACTGTTTTGCGAAATAAACGGTTTTGTACTTTGAGCCAACATAATCCTGAGGTATTCGGACTATAATTGACCACGTGATTATTAAAAATACCCTCATTTTCTAGAAGAACCTTAGGCCAAAGTTGTGTTTTTCTTTGTTTTGCGTCAGCTTGCTGGTAAGTTTTTGAGGTATTTTTTGCAAAAAACACACAAAGAAAAAAATCCAAAAATTGACAAATGTAGCTTAGCACTTTGAAAATTAACAACTATGAAAGTAGTATGTGGTGTTTTAATAAAATTTTGATTAACTTCACACAGATATATCACTTAAATATTCTTTTCCATCTAGAACTTTCTGAAAGAATTAACATTGACTCTGGAAGTGTTATGCATAAAAGATTATATCTGTGTTTTTTATATTGGTGGGGTACAAAATACACAGTAAAACCTAAAATCATCCAAATAATATGCTTGTTAACATTTAAAATATGAAAAAGGGTATAAATACGAATTAAAAAAAGTTGGTGGAGATGAGCCCAGTGGGGGGTGCACGGTAGACCTACCTAGCCCACCGCCTAGTATAAATAAGGAACAACTGTAGATCAAACACTAAAGTCGTTTTGAAATGTCTTTTCAATTATAGATTATAGATGTCATATACTCGTATGGTTTTGCAGCTGTGTAATATTTTAGGAGTGACTTATATTGTTTCAGATTTTCGTCGTTTGTACTTTGGTTGCTATAGCCATTTAGTTTGTAATGTGTTTATTTGTTGATATTTCAGCTTGGTGTTGACATTTGGAGAAGTAATGGGTGAAGGGTATATGAGTCAAAACGATGAGTTTGAAATTTGTCTGAGAGGACTAATCAATGGAGCAGTGCACGATGTATTGAACGAATTAAGTTTTTCTTTTGAGGAAACAGAAGAAGAAAATATGTCTGATGAAGTAAAATAGATTAAAAGTCCTTTTAAGTTTCTTTAAATAATGGAAATATAATGTTTATAAGTTATCTTTTGATAATAATGATACACTTAAATTTTTAGTTTCATATCTTAAAATGTCAAGGACAACTCCAAAGTCGGTAAATTGCTTAATTATGGGCGAAAAACTCGAATGCATTTATACCTTATCTTTCACATTTGGTTGTTTTTAATTTGTAAAAAATAATGTAACAATCGGTGGTGTTTGGTTCTCATGTATTAAATTATTATATCAGCAAGGATTTAGTCATATAAGTTGATTGATTGATTGGTGGTTGCTTAACGTCCAGTGACAAATATTTCATGCATATTCAGGACAAGTTCAACAATTATCAGGGATGGGACACAACAGGGCAACGGTTTTTACTGCCACTGGAAAAAAGAGTGATGGGTAGGGACGTAAAATTTAGCCTTTTGTAGCGGCATTAACCTACTCTTTTTCGAAAACTAAAAAAGGGGTCTTCCACGTGCAAAGAGCTTGGCACTCTCCAAACATGCTCCCACTATGGTCTACGGCCAGGCTTTCCGTATCATAACCTGTCAACCCCCAACGAGATGGTCTCTCCTATCCGCCACCTGGGATTCGGGCTGGGTCAGCTCTGTAGGTCGAGCCCTGAAGACCGCTCCGCTGCCCAGCATATAAGTAAAGTTTTAATTTTATTTGCGAAATGTGTATATTGGAAAGACTAAGCGAAGACTGGTGAGCTATCGATCAGATTACCATGAAACGTGGTCTGCTAACACAAGGTAAGAATTCTTCAATTTTAGGCGCTTTAAAACAAATTGCATTGCAAAATGAATAAACTATTCTACAAAGAAATGAGTCTTCAATTAATGCTGGGTCGTTTTCTGCAATTAATTGATAAGAAGTCTAGAACATTGAAAAAGAATATCATCCAGGTAACTGTCAATTTCAAATTCAATTTCAAATTTGTTTTGTCTCTTTGGACTATCTCTTACATGGGTATTCTACACTGGACTTCAGACACGTTAAATCCAACATTTGACAACGTTCTACTTAATAATTATGTAAAATTAACATTGATACCTATACAAATTCATGTTTTCACTAAAACTCCGATCATTTTAGGATATAATCCAATGAAATAAACATAAATGATATCTCGCGTGCCTCAATTAAATCGAGTTGTTTCGAGCACCACGAGGGGACGATGCTACAAGAATGAGAATAAAAATATGATTTTTCATTAGTAATCAGGAGCCCACATGGGTCAAAATTAAAGTTTAAGTATTCTTATAATTTTAATGGACATTCACTAATAGAATCTAACATTGTTAGTAATTGATAGTTAATTAGATAGTTAAACATCCAATTCTGAGCCATGGTAATTTTTCTTTCCAAATATATGCCCTTATTACAGTATTTCGTTTTTTCAACAAGTCGCATAGGGGTTTAGACTAAGGTTCATCTTTATTAGTATTTTAAATACTTAATTGTCTGATCTCTAGGTATGTTCGTCATAGTCTGAGCTGAAAATGATGAAGTCGTCCAATTACAACAGGGTTTGTCACTGTAAACCTCTCAATATCAGTTCTATGCACCACGGAAACGTGCTGGGAGGTTTACAAAGGCAAAATGGTATTTTGCAAGCACAAACACAACAAGTGTATCCATCGGTGACACAAGAGGTCGTTCTGTGACACAAGAGTTAGATGCCACTAGTGGAGCAGGATTTGCTTCTCTTCCGGAGCACCTTAATCACCCTGGTTTTTGTAGGGTTCTTGTTATTCCAGCTTTAGTTTTTAGTGTTGTGTGGTCTATATTTGTCTTTCGTTTCATTTTGTTGACCATGGTCTTTTTGGTCTTCCCACTTAACGATTTCTGTCTGCCCCTTTGGTATCTTCGAATTCCTTTTAGATGGCGTTCTATATCTAAGTTATGATGTTGTCTTATCATATGGTGTGGTTGTAGCCTATAAAAGTCCCGTTCTCTCTCCATCTGTTGCATTCTCTACATTAAATTCCCAGGATCGATAGGCTGTTGTCACTGAATAATGTCATTCTAGAAACACTTGTCATATAACGTTCTCGTGTTATGTCAGATGTGTTTAATACACTTTCAAACATATGTATCATGTTCGAGTCATAATTCAATTCTTTGTGCTTGGTGCACAGTCATATGTAAGAGTAGTGTTCTGTACACCATAGTTGGATCTATTGGTGCTCAGTTTGAACAAAAGTACTTGGTGCATTCTAAATTTGTGCAAAAGTGCTCATTGCACTCTGATTTTGAACTGAAGTGCTCGGTGCGCTCTGACTTTGTGCATAAGTGCTCGATGCTCATTGGTTTGGAACAAAAGTGCTTGGAGCACCCTGAAATTGTCCTCAGTGCAATCTGATTTTTTACAAAAGAGCTTTCTGACATTTTATGTTTGTTCTCGGTGCACTTTGAACTGTTACAAAAGTGGTCACACCATTAGGCTTGCAAAAATTATTTTTACTTGTAAGTGCATAACTCTGTATTCTGAATTGAACTTGAACTACCTACTATACTTTGAATTGGCCTTAACATTCTAAGTGTGAAAAGACTTTAACTACCGAATAGAATATCACGAAATGGTTCACCAATATTATGTGCACTTGAGTTAGGTCTTTTTGTATGCTGCCTAACATACTATTACTGAAAAATGCATATGAACCGTGCATATTTATTGGAATATTATTATTCAAAGTCAAACTCAATGGTGTCGGTAAACGTGTATTCCTGAACTCCATAATTGTGAGGTTAAAAACAATATTTAGTCCGTATGTCGGCAAATGAAAAATACACCGGAAAGTTTCAGTAACTTTAAAGTGTAAATTTTAAATTTACTTTTTATCATTTTAAAAAATTTATCATATAGCACTCTATATGTATCAGAAATGCTTAAATATGTCTCAATAAATTAGTTTTTTAATGCCACCAATTGTTTTTCCGTGAGGTTGTGATTCTAAAACTGTTGCATGAACTTTTCAATTTGAGTCAAATAAAAATTGTAAAAACATTGCATTTTTTTAATTACTTGATAACTAAGTACAGAATATATAAGTACTAGCAATTAGTCAAAGAATGATTGCTTTCCCGAATAGGCTATTCATTTTGCAATGCAATTAGTTTTTCAACGTCTACACAATGGCAGATTTCTTACCATATGTCGACAGACCACGCTTCATATCCACCTCCTCGCTGAGTGCGCAGCTTCGGTTGTTCGCGGTGGTTATCTAAAAAAAATTAAATAACTTTTTACGGGAAGGCAATAGAGTGAGTAATTGGTACTAAATGGCAAAGTTCATAATAGTAGAGGATGGCTTCTGTTCGAACGATAACTTTTGTTCTATTTACCGCTTCTTTTTTTATAATTGGTACATTGATTAAGGTTGGTATTGATTTTGGGCGATATAGTCCCACCCGTTTTATTTGGAGGGACTAAAAGGGTTTTTTCTTATATTTTAATGTAAGTTATCTTTATTTGTGTGATTTTATTTTTTCTTTGTATACTCCTTTACTAAGCCAAGTTTATGATCACATGCGCCATGACCCATCTCTTACGTTTATATATATATACAGGGTTGAAAAAGCAACGTTCTAATTTTGGAAAGAAAAATTATTCTCATCCGAATTTGATGTCTTTTCCAATGATTTCTTATGAAAATGTAACATAAGGTACCCCAAGTTTTTTTGATGCATTTACCAATTTTTATATAAAAGGGGTCAAATGAATAAAAAAGGCAATTTTTCAGGAGAAGAGGAATTTTTTTCATCAGATAATGATGCATTTTTTCGGGCGATTCGTTTCAATGAGACCTGATAGTAGAAAATCTACGGAAATTTTCTCTATCTCTTACCGTTTTTCAATAATTAGGGTCAAATTTGGCGATATAGTCAATTTCGCATTATATAGAAAAATAGCATCCGATTTTGATGGAGTATTTTCCAAATACTGGTTTAAGAAAAAGCAACAATGGACACTCTCATGTTTTGTAGCGATTTTTGTAAAAACGGGGTCAAAAAGGTTAAAAAAAAGGCAACTTTGCAGGAGATGAGAAATTGTTATTTTTCATCCGATTTTGATGAGGTTTTTGTAAAGCTTTTCAATATAACATTAATGGAAATGTTTCGGTTACCTTGGACTTTTTAACAGCCATTGGGTCCATGGTACTTCTGGTAGACTACAAGTCCCCAAAATTTCTTCACCTCTTTTGAATTGAAATTTGCTGTTCATTAAATTTTAAATCACTTCAAAAACGGGGTTTAATTTATCAAACGACAAGTATCAACTGCATGTTACCTTGTTTGCTTTTTAAGAATATGGTGTCAATCTAAACTGCCAAAATTATTTAAAATACTATAAACTATATATACTATAAAGTAGTTACCTATTTACCTGCCAGAGGCGGATCTAGACATTTACAAAATGGGGGCACATTTAACAACACATACTAGTACACACGTCCGTGCCCCCTTGTCCCCCTTCATCCTCCTCTGCTTGCACATCTAAATTTAACAGAAATGTAGAAAAGCAGAATTTTACAAGACTACACATACTTGTACTATTTCTGCTGAGTATTTCTGTTAAGTTTTGTTACTTGCAAAACGCGCATATTTAAAGTACCAAAAATTCAGCAAATACATGTACATGTATTTCTAGGATCTAATTGAAAGTGAACGTACATACAATCTCGTTCATTATGCGATCAAGTGTACAGATGTGTCAAAACCAGCCGACAAGCTGTATGAGATCACCAGGAACACTCAACCAGCAGAATCTGATGAGTATGACCCGGATGATGAGAATGAAGAATTGGTCAACAACATCATACTTGATGGAATGGTGCCAGAACAAAAAGTATCCATTGATGTCAATGATGTGACATTCTCGAAAGAAGGTTCTAGTCCAACAAATCCAGGTTGGTATTACGTACAAATTGTTGAAGACTAGAAATTGATTTTTTTAAACTGCTGAATTTACGTGTATTGCAAATGTCTTTAAGAGAGGGTGAATTTTTTAATCGGTGAAGATCACATGGTGACCCAAGAGGTTAAAATGTAAATTGAGTCTTGTACTGGACAAAATGTTGAACGGATGACTGTCCCCAATAGAAAGCTCTGAACGGTGTTTTTTTTACCACTTACAGGGCTTAAAACTCTAGTTCATTGTTGAAGGCCGTAATGGGACCCGTAGAAGTTTAAATTTTACTGTCATTCGGTGGGTGGCTGTCTCATGGTCAATCATGCCACATCTTGTCTTTTTGTATTATTAAAATATGGTGGATATTCAGGTAGGTATAGAACAATTTTTATCTGTATGGATTAATCGTAGAATCTCTGCCTGGATTTACTTTGACCGAAAACTAGAGCACTCTTAGATGGTAAAGAATCCCCATTAACTTGACCCAAATAATATTTTCCTGATGTTAGTTCAAATTCTAGAAAATTTTTCTTTTTTTTATTTATTTTATTGAAAAATGGTTTCTATATGGCTTGTCCCTTAAGAGTAGTCATTCAAAAATATCTATTAAATGTTTTTAGATTAATATGTTGAAAAGAAAGAAAAGATAACAATTAATTTTGCCTTGGAACAAAATTAGCTCGCAATCAATTTAGTTTCGTTTTGGTGTCCTTGTTTTATTTTCTTACCAAAATGTCATAAGAGTGGGAAAATTTGAATATAAAATGAACCAAAGGACGAAAGTAACCATAATTTAAAGTTCCGGTTTCACAATGTCGAAAATAAAAAAAGACAAAAATTAAATGCAAACCAAAAAACAAAAATTTCATGCATATTCAAGACGAGACCTTATTAATGTTGATTGATGATGAATGGACCCTCCGTGTACTAGACCGACACGCTTGGTCAGATTTTTAACGTGCTAGCTCACGAAAGCAACAGTCCGCAGGAAGACGTGCCACTTTACCAAGACATTATTCTGACTCTGGACTGACTAGTGTTTGCTCTTACTCCAAAATGCTGCATGCTTAGCAGAGAAGCAGCAAATACATGTACCAATTTTAATGTGTTTGACCCGGCAGATTTTCCCCGCTTGAGGCGAGCACGCTTACCATTACACCACCGAGGCGGTCCTTATTGTTTCCGTATGCAATAAATAGTGCTTAATTGCTTTATTGGCGAGTGGTTTTATGTTTATCCCAGGGAACAAATCAATGGCTAAAGAAAGAGCTACCAGTGACCATCTTGGTTTTGGTAGAACCAGTTCCATCGTCAGTGTCTTCAACAGAATTTTTCATGTAAGTATCAATAACTTTGCAGTTAACGATTTAAAGCAGCAGGCTCACAAAGGATTACATTTTGCCTTTCTAAATTTTTCAGTATAGCATCGGTGATGACGTCACTTATGGCATTACAATTTAGCATGAGGTGGGCAAATCTTCAATATGAGCCATTTTAATGCAAAATGTGACCCGGCGTATTTGCTCCATTTGAATTGATCTGCACGCTCTGACAAAAAAAACGATTATTTACTTAAGGTCTCGCTATACGGTTCAACGTTTTCCTTTGAACTCAATGTTAAAAAAGCAATGTTCAAGAACTGGGCCTGAACATATACGGGTACCGATGCACACATGTTATAC